>CAJVPY010005731.1:0-11169 GCA_910591965.1 Dentiscutata erythropus
CAACTTGACCACTTCACTAAGCTGCCACACCTCTTATATTAAACTAATTATATTAATAATTGTTGGTATAATCATCTTTCCTTTTAAAATTCATTAGAATTATCGACTCTTCTAAATATAAATTATTTAAATTATTAGTAATTGAGATTAGAACCCTATAGTCTAGTAGTCTAGATGCCTAACCCTCTACAGACAAGATCAATAGTTCAATTATAGCTGGTGGTAATTAATTTAATTAATTATCTCTATAACCTATAAGAGCTTTCGAATATGAAACCCTATAATGATAAGACCCTATGATGATAAAACCATGTGAAGTATATATTTGGTTTATAAAGAAATTTTGGAAGGAGTCCCGAGCCATAGAGAAGACTGGATATTGTGTATAATATAGCATCACATAAAGTAATGCCACATAAAGCTGTGCATGTAAATCCTCAATTAGCTAGATAATACCAACAACTCTAAGGCGGTCTTGGAGATCTTAATTAGAAGGATAGCTAAATGCAGTATATCAGGAAGTGGTGAGAGAAGCGGTGAATACAGTAAAGGGCTGTGGTAAAAAGATAGCTTTATCAAATAAAAAAATGTCTCTGGCACACAAGATTGGAAAATTAAAAAACTAATAAGTAAACACTGCATATTACAATATCAATGATAGATGCCATACTGATATGCTATAAGTCAAGGTTCCAGGCCTCCTTGCAATACCAAGCTGGAAGTAAAACAATCATCAGTAGTACATCTATATAATATAGTTATATTGGGAAGCTTTGGTGTCTATACTACAGTCAATTATACCAACTATGGGAGTATTATATAAAGTAGGTGGTATATTGTAGATAACAACTAAAGATTCGATAAATCTGGCTATGCTGTATAGTATCAATACATAGAGGGCTATGTACACCAATATAGGAGCAAGAAGAGTGAAAAACTGCTGGAATGAACCAATTTGGAAGAATTATAAGATTGCTACAGAAAGTAGAAAGGAGAGTGTAATAATACAAAAATAGGTAACAATAGAAAATCTTGTATAATATAGTACAGTATGTAATTGAGAACTAATTAGAAAGATTAAAATTGAGATACAGATTGTGTTATAGCTACACCCCAAAAGGTGGTGTGAGATACAAACACAATAGCAGTAGTTAATATATACTAATTGAGAAGAAAATTATAGAAAACTAGTTACATAAGTAGGTCATGTAATAGTAGGTTGCTCCAACCAACCCTAGCTTGAAGTTGGCTTGAAATAGTTAATGGAAAAGTAATATAGGGAAAATAAAAAGTATAATACTATATTGGGTGACTAGTATAAGTAGCACAATGTAATTAAAAACTATATATACAATTGTTCTGTAAAAAGGTGTTAATCTTGACTAATAAAGTTTCTATGTTGGCAATATAAAAAAAAAAAAAAAAAAAATTATTAATATGGTTTAGTTTAATCAACTCTGAATTTTAGATAATTTAAAGAATCTCTTTTAATGAATTTGATAAATATTCTGATTGCTAATTTGACCTAACAGACAATCAGATTCTTTAAATTTATTTAAAGAGTACTTGAAAATATCTATTGAAGAAGATTATTGTTTTATAATTGATCATATTCAGGGCTAAAACAACACATAGTATAGGGCAGCTATTTACTGCGCTACTATCTATTGTTTAAAGTATTATTTTTGATATATTAAATACAGTCAACTCTCTCTTATCTGAACAGCCTATTTTTGGGTTTTTAGTTCAGTTTTTAAAAAGTATTATAAGCTTATCCAAACTTTATAATAAAATTTATAAATATCTTAGAATTTTTAGTTCAGAGTTTGGTTTAAAGAGGTTCGGTTAAGAGAAAGTTAACTATATATGAGTAGTGCTTCTAGGTCCAGTTCAAGTTCGGTCTGGAATCAAACCAAACTCAGACTTAAAATTTCACTAGTTTTGAACTTTAGACTAGACTCAAACTTAATTATAAGTCTGGTCTGGGTTCGATCTGAAGTCTGCAAACTAGTTCAAGTCCGAATATATTTATATATATATATATTTATTTTTGAACTTCGAACCTAGTGTTTGAACCTATTATTACTTGGATAACCTGGCAGTCCAATAAGCTATATCTTTAGATAAACGTTAACTTTATAAAACAGGAGAAACTGTTGATGTTATATAACTGAATCTTCCCTGGTATGCAATATATAAAAAAATCAATTTACAATATCAAATCATTCTGCTAGTATATATTATAATTATAATCCATTTTTATTATAATAAAATGGCATGAGATTATAATTATAACATATACTAGTGGAATGATCTGGTATTGTAAATTAATTTTTTTATATAGTGCATACTGGGTGAAGTTCAATTGTGTAATATTGACAGTTCTTTTATTAGTCAAGTTGGGTGATTTGTTTTTGTTACTGCTATGGAATTTAAGTAGAAATAAATTCCCAAAAATCATTTGGATATTGTAAGAAATTTGCTGATTTGAGCAATGCCGCTACAAAATATAATATTAGTAAGTTATAATAAAGTATTTGAATACTATAAAAAATCTGCTAATGAATCACCTGACATATCAATCTGGACTTAAAAAAATATTAGATGATAAAAGATTTAAATTATCTTAGATTATTTATGCAGAATAGTTCGATAGAGTTAATAATATAGGCAGTGTTCTGAGAAAAGAGCCCAAATTGATAAAAAAAATCTTTACAAAAAAATCAATTATCTCGTAAACTATTAATCAGAATTGCATGATTTTAGTACCATCTGATTAATCTTATCGAAAGGAATCAAATAGTACCAAAATTACACAATTCTGATCAATAGTTTACAAGATAATTAATTTTTTGTAAAGAATTTTTTTTATTAATTTGGGCCCTTTTCTCAAAACAATGTCTATATATAGAATAGTAATACACTTAAAGTGATTCATAATTCAAATAAAAGCGAGCAAAAATTTATCCATGAATTAAAAAATTATTGTGAAATTGGTTATAAGAATCTATCATTCTTGGAATGCATTGGAGTATCAAAAAATAGTTATAGCAATTACATTATTGGTATGGAATATATATTAAAAGAAATGTTATGACAAATCTTGTACAAATATTACAACTGGAATAGAAAGATAAATTGAATATCTTGTATTGTATAGCTTCGGATCTGGAGTCAATTCATTCGCAAGAAGTTGTTCACAGAGATTTACACAGCGGAAATATTACAAGTATTACAACTAGAATGAAAGACAAATTGAATACCTTGTACTGTATAGCTTCAGATGTAGAGTCGATTTATTTGCAAGAACTTGTTCACAGAGATTTGCATAGTGGAAATATTACAGTCAAACCTCCATAAATGCAACCTCCATAAATGCAATATCTTTCTAAATACATATTTCTGGCCTAGCTATAAGAAATCATTAGTGCTAAATGCACGTTCTATATTCTGCAAATGCATGTTCGCTCAAAAGATTTTCTATATCATACTAACCTTTCTAAATGCACGTAGCCAATCAGAATTTAGTATTCAAGTTGTGTTACACAAGCCTGCAGATCAAACATTAAAAGCTGCAATTTGATTAACTTTCTCTAAATGCAAACCTTCCTAAATGCATGATTGAGACTGGTCTGTACATGTTGTATTTATGAAGGTTTGACTGTACAAGTATTACAACTAAAATGAAAAGATAAATTGAATATCTTGTACTGTATAGCTTTGGATATGAAGTCAATTCATTTGCAAGAACTTGTTAACAGAGATTTACACAGTGAAAATAGTATTACAAGTATCACAACTAGAATGAAAAAATAAATTGAATATCTTGTACTGTATAGCTTTAGATATAAGTCGATTTATTTGCAAGAACTTGTTTACAGAGATTTACACAGCAGAAATATTACAAATATCACAACTGGAATAGAAAGATAAATTAAATATCTTGTACTGTATAGCTTCAAATATGGAGTCGATTCATTTGCAAAAACTTGTTTACAGAGATTTATATAGCAGAAATATTTTGCAAAATAATTTGCATAATGTATATATTACAGACCTTGGACTTTCTAAAAATGTAAAAGGAAAAACTTATAGAATTCTGCTATATATAGCACCTGAGATTTTAGTGGGACAACTATATACTCCAGCATAAGATATTTACAGCTTTGGAGTTATTGCAACAGAGATTTCGAAATGACAAAGAGCATTTGATGGAATTCTGTTTAATAGTGATCTTGTATCAAGAATTATCTCTAGATCATAATTTAAATATTTCAGACCAGATTGTTATATTAAATTCACCATGAAATATATAGATAAAGATATTGATAAATGATCTACTGCAACAAAAATTATTGAAATAAACACACATTGGTTAGATGAAATAGATCAGAAAAATAATAATGAAATCAAAAAACAAATTCTGAGGCTAATAAAATTAAACCAAATCGATTAAGCAAATACATCCACAAGACTTATATACTAGCACTTATATTTTGTACTACTGTATATATCTTTGAATCTTGAATCGATTCATTCACAAGAATTTGTTTATAAAGATTTACAGTGAAAAGTCACTTTAAATAGCATATATATCAGTTCTTGGACTTTCTAAAAAACAAAAAAAGGAAATATTTGTGAAATTTTACTATATAGCACCAGAGATTTTGGAGATCAACCATATTTATGAGACAAAAAGCATTTGATGGAATTCCATTGATAATTGTCTTGCATCAATAATCATCAGTAGATCAAGACCTAAATATTTAGAACCAGATTGTTATATTAAATTAGCTATGAAATGTATAGATAAAGAAGTGATCTACTGCAACAGAAATTATTGAAATAAGCATACATTAGTTAGATGAAATGAATCAGAAAGATAATAATTAAATCAAAAAACAAATTCTGGAGGCTAATAATATTTAAACCAAAATTGATCAAGCAAATACCACAAGTCTTATATATTAGCAAAATATATGATATAAAAAAATTTTAAATATACCTGGGTTTAATGGTCCAACCATTAACTTGTCAGTACCAAATATATATATAAATATATTCGAACTCAGACTAGTTTGCAAACTTCGAACCAGACCTGGACCAAACTCAGACTTGACTAAAAAGTCTGAATATAAAAGTCAGAGTCCAGTTCGAAAATCAGACCAGACTCAGACTTGACTAAAGTCTGGTTTGGGTATGGTCTATAGGAGTATTAGGCTTTGGTTATACCTATATGAAAGTTTTGGATATTAAAAAGACCTAGAACTACCAATATAGATATAGCTAATATAAGTATATATAGTAGTAATTGAGAATACAACTACTAAAAATCACTATAAAAAGAAATAATAATACACTTGTTATTTCTGTGTTTTATAATATCATCTAACTATACTGACTACTATAAGTATTTGCAAAAATATCTAGGTATTTTGTTATTTTATTAAGAAGTATAGTTGTTAGCACAATTACCAAATCCAATATATCAAAGACCTGAATTCTAAAGTTGCAAAAAACCAGCTAATTATAACAGTATACAGGTTTGAAATACTTATTCTATTGGGTAAAGATAGCTGCATAGCTTAAGATATAAACTTCAAATACACCAAACTAAAAGCAATAAACACCTACAGTCAAACCTCCATAAGTACACTGTATACAGACCAGCTTCAATTGTGCATTTAGAGAGGTTTGCATTTAGAAAAAGCTAATCAAATTGCAGCTTTTAATGTTTGATCTGCAGGCTTGTATAACACAACTTGAATACTGAATTCTGATTGGCTACATGCATTTAGGGAGATTAGTATGATATAGAAAATCTTTTGAGTAAATGTGCATTTGCAGAATATAGAACATATATTTAGCACTAATGATTTCTTATAGCCAGGCCAGGAACGTGTATTTAGAGAAGTATTGCATTTATGAAGGTTGCATTTATGAAGGTTTTACTATATCTAGAAAATATATACTAATTTAAAAGTTGAAATATAAGTACAGTCGACTTCCTCTAAGTGCATTTTCTCTCTATATGTATAAAAATAGTCTGGTTCCAAGTTGGGACTTATAAAATAAGTGCATGTTCTATATTCTCTAAATGCAGGTTATTTTTCAAATTATATATATAAAAATATTCTCTCTAAATGCATTTTTAATATATTAACCAATCAAATTCGAGAATATTTATTTAGATAATAAAACAATTAAAATTTATATATATATATTTTTTTTTATACAAGGTCTTTTCCTCATTTCCTTTATTAAATTTTATGTGTTAGATTACATGTTATCATTTATATAATTATATTAGGGAAATGGTGAATAAGCTATTTTACTTTAGACCTAAGTACGCTAAAGGATTACTGCCTTTAGACTTATATTAATAAGATATGATGTGGGTTTGTATTGTGACATATAATATGTATTAACCCATACATGGAATTTAGTTTTGTAAGTGCTTTCTATTTCCGGTATTGTTTGCTATGTAATTGTATTTAAGGAGGTAGGTGTGTTGCTGTTTTGACTGTTAGAATTTGATTGCGTTTGAATCTGGCTTGGTATCCAGATTGATTGGTGAATTTCCAAAATAAGTTCGTAGTAGAATAGGGGAGCAAAGTGTCTTGCATTAGCTGTCAGTATAAATGGTGGTAGACATTTTGTAGTTATTATTCCAATAGGTAGTTTGTTTTGAACATGTGTTTTAAGGAAGTTGGTTAGGAATGTTGTTTAATTTTGAATCTGTAGTTTGAATTTGTTAGTAAGTTTAAGTAATAAATCATTTATTATGTTTTGGATTTTATTGTCATTCATAGTGCAGGTTAACCAGTGTGCATCATCCTCATTAGAGGCATTGCATTTGTTGCAGATTGGTGAGAGGTATTTTGTTGGGTGCCTTTTGTGTAAGTTAAATAGGATTGGTAATTCTTGTATAATTGTCTTGATCTTGAAGTTTTTTAACCGGGAGATTTTTGGTCCGTAAAATAGTATAAAGGTTTATCCTTGAATTGTAAGTATTTAAATATTGTATTCCATTTGATGGTAGTTTGGTTGTTATTCCAGTTTTGAACTCTATGTAAAGAGGTGAAGGCGTCAAGGTTGTGTACTATTTGAGTTGTCTTTATTATTTCCTTGAAATTGATAAAAGTGAGGACGTTGTGAAAGGCTAGACGGTAAAATTGTGTATTGGTTTGGTTTGTATCTAGTTTTATTTTAATTTTTTCTATATTAGGATTAATTTTTGAGGTGATTTTAGTTCTGGAGATGTTTAGTATTAGATCTTTGGTTATAATTGTAGTTCTAATTAACAGTAATAGTTTACTAAAAGGTTGTCTTCGGAGTTGTTCATATGAATTGGGTATTGTATCCCATAATACATTGTTTAGGCTATTTAAGCTTGAGGAGTTAGTAGTAATATTCAGTTGTGAATTGTCAGGGGAGATAGCCAGCACTACGAGCAAACTTGTATATGCAATTTTTGTTATGTTTGGCCAGGTTTCATTATGTATATGCAATTGCATATCTATATTATTTAATATGAGAACACTAAATGAGACCTTGTATTCTATTTGTTTGCAGAATGATATTGTAATATTTACTGTGACTTCATTAGTTGTGGAATAGTTTGCATAAAGATTCCAAATTTTTTTTTTATATGCTTTGAATATCTTGACTAATTGTTTATTTTCTCTATATTATTTAGAAGTGTAGTTGAAGGAAGTTCGTTGTAGTCAAGAAAGGTTGAGTTTCTCAAGAAAATTTATCTGATTTCCATGTCACTGTTTTTTTGAGTTCACCTTTACTGAGTATGAGGTAGTAACTAGTTGCCAGAATGAACAGTAGATATTATTAGTGGATGTGTCATGAAGTCTGCACTTAGTGCAATAATGTAAAAAATTTGTATTTGTATCGAGATCCAGTGATGAAATTTATGCTTGTTGTTCATGGTAGATGTAATTTTGCCAAAGATTATATCAGTAGTGATAATCCATTTTTTGTTGGAAATTTGGGTTTTCCATATATATGGATTTGGAGAAGTTAGTTTGAATAATGGGTTGACTAATGTACACAGTGTGTCAGTTATTTCAGTGAACCATTTGGGTATCTTGTCCGAGGGATTTTGTTGATATTATGATGGAATTGGTGCCAACTTGTCAGTTCCATATTGTTAAAGTTAGTGAATTGTTTAATATCTGTAATTTTGTATGTATTTAGTAGTTTTTGATTTTTGAGACATTCTTTATTTCTTGCAGCACTGTGTTAATTGTATGTCCTGTTGATTTGTGAACTCTTGGCCAAGAATTCGCTTTTTTTTGCTACTGGAGATCAATGGAGTGGCAGTTAATTATGAGCTTTGCTGTAAATATTTTAGATTCGATTAGTATAAAAAGCGGGAGACTTGACAGAAAAATTTATATATTTTATACCTTTTAATAATAATATAAATTTTTTTTTTTTTTTTTTTTTTTTTTTTTAATGTTAAAGGTGAGACCATGCTCTTATCTTTATTAAACTTAATGAAAACTTTTTACATAATTGGAAAAGGTTTTATATCTTAAGTCTAGTACTAAGAATAAGAACTCAGACTAACTAGAAAAGTCAAATAGACAAGCCTAGTTTTTTATCTGTGGCCTAAACCTACCAGAGTGGCCAAGGCTCACCTAGATTTAAGATAAATTAAAAATATATAAAGGGTGTATATAGAATTGGATCCAGTTAGAATACCAAAATGATAGTTTTGAAAGAAATGTTTGCAAAGTAGTGTTAGAGTTAGTTATTGCAGGAAGTATATTAGTTGTAGAATTAGGTGATGAAGTTGCTTGAGGTTGTAAAGGTTAAGGTTGAGGTCTAGAGGTACAGTAGGGTATCCATATATTTGTGTATAGTTATTTGTTGATGTAAAGAAGTAGTTGTATAGTAATTGATTTAGCTATTTAATTTGATGTAGTATATTTTCGAATTGTATATATGATATCTAGTAAAATAAGTCCAGATAGTGTAGAGAAGATTGAAAGTTTGTTAGAGGAGTTGTGTGTTTGAAGGCTATCAAGATTTGAGATTTGGTTGTGCAATTAACGAATTTGAGCTGGAGAAACTTGAAGTTTGTTAGAATTGTTTGTATAAAAATTTTGATAAAATGATATAGAGGGTTTGGAAAAGGTCAAATTGTCCAGTGTAATGTAGTGCTGGTTTGTTGACAATTGTGACAAGTATCAGAAAAAGAATGGTTTCTTATATGTAAGGTATGAGGAATGGGGAGTTCGTCAGTAAGTAATTTAATTCTAAATGTTTTGAGTGTAGAAGATTGGAAACTGTAAGCAAAGTTGAAAAATTTTTAGTTGTTGTTAAGATAAAGCCAAGTTGCCTTCCAGTTGATATGCTGGGAGATTTGAATCTATGGTTGAAAACAGTCTTGGGAGAACCAGTTAGCTAAGATTTTTGCATAGCATATTGTTTGAATGCTATGACGAGTAGGAAGTTCAAAAGAGTAACTGTCTAAAAGAGGAATGTATGAGAGGTTATAAATATTACTAGGCTTGAATATAAGATGTGATATATTAAGGTAGTCACGAGCTAGTTGATCAGCTTTATTGTTAAAAATATCATTCTGGTGTGCTTTAACTTTGTGGAAAGTAATTTTTAAATTATAGGATTTAATAAAGTTGAGAAGCGAATTTCACATAGACCAATATGGAGTGTTTGAGAGCTTGACATTGGTTGTTTGCTAAGTTAGGCTGTTGTACTTAGAGATTATGGATTGGAAATCTGTAAAGATATGAATGTTGCAGTTTCTGGGTGTAGTGCACAGAGCAAATAGTATTGCAAATAATTCAGCTTTAAATGAACATGGCTATAAAGAGATTTGAGCATGGAATGTTTGAAGAATATTATTGTTATCAACCTGTAACCATCCAATACCTATAGAGTATTGAAGGTTATCAGTGCTAATAACAGACCCATCTGTATAAAAAGTAAAATTAGTAAAATACAAGTTGTGATTTGCAATCAGTTGAAGGGAATCAAAAGCAGTGCTATTAGCAAATATAGGGGATTTGGGAGGCTTGAATTGTGAGGTTTGGTGGTGAAAAATCTGGGTAGTGTTTTTAAGTTTTATTGAATATATGAGGTCAAGTGGGTTTGCATTGAAGTTGATAGATTTGTTAGAGTCAAGTCTACCTAAAAATTTAGTAGCTTGACTAGTTGGAATCAAGATAGTACACTTGTTATTAATAAAATTGGAGTTGAGAGAGCAGTTGGGACATGGTCTTGAGGTTGTGTTAGAAACAGGATATAATGATGAGTAGGAGGGTGTGATATTACTAAGCCAGTGGTTGATAAGTGTGTGTTCAGAGTTAGTAGATTGGCGATGAGCTTTGCCAGTAATAATTTGGTTAGTGAGTAGGGTAATAAGCCAGGGTTTGGAATATTTGTAGATAGTATAAAAGAACTAAAAAATGAAATTAAGAATTTGGAGAAAAAACTTGATAAGTTTATGAAAAAGGGCTCATTCTTTTGATACCAATACCGATATCGATAGTGGCAGAAATAGCAATTGCAACAGCAACAACAGCAATTACAATAGCAACAACAATTACAATAGTAACAAAAAGGGTTATAAAAAGCATAGAGTTACAAAAAGGCCCAGACACTTTTTGATGATATAAAAAAATTATTAAGAGTATGTATTATTGTATAAAAAAATAGTACTTTTTTTAATTTGCTAAATAGATATTGGCAATTATAATATTTAATTTAATCTATATAGATATTGGTATTTTATATTAATGATCTATCTATTTGTTCAAATTTATTATTGCAGAATGATATAATAATTTCACTATCTGGGCTCGAACAATCAAATCAATCTGATCTTTCTAAGCATTGGATTAATTTTAAGAATGTTTTTCTCCAAGGTATGTTTAAAACAGTAAAATGTGATATAAAAAAGTATTAGGTAGAAGACTACTGTATTTTAAAAATAATAAAGAAAAAACACAAGAATCAAAGAGAAAAATTTCTCAAGCAACAAAACCTGGAGTCTGATAGTCAAAATCGTGCGAGAATGCATGAGAACAGAAGAATGGAATCTGTAAGCTGTTTTTTTTTTAGAATTAATATATTAATTTATATAAATATCAGTACTGCCTTATATATTTTTTAATTATATAATTT
>CAJVPY010005732.1:0-11167 GCA_910591965.1 Dentiscutata erythropus
GTAGTCAATTTTATAGTCCGGTTATCCGGATAACCTAACAGTTAACCGGTTATGATACCTTAGGGTACGAGCACTATACTGCAGGACCTATTAACATCCCTAGTAAATTTATTATGAGTGCTGCAAAGGGTAACCTGCAAATTTATAGGTAAAGATACTTTTGACACCTAATATTGATAGTATGAGGAGTTCAAATAATTTTATTGATTCGAATAAAGAAATTTAAAATAGGATGTCCGATTAGATATCCGAATCAAAGCACTTCTAAAAACAAAGACGATAAGTCACGTAACGTCCGCTGGTCTCGGATGACCTTATGATCTTAACCACCTATTAACAAAATCGTTTAACGTTTATGCTTAATAATAAATGGCATCAGCCATGACAATAAATAAAGATCCTTCAAATAAAAAGATCACGAACCTGCCCCCTCTTCAATCCATAATATTTTGCAACAGGATCTGTCGTTTGAATACGCGGTAATTGTGTATCTTTTAATCGGCTATTTCAGAAATGTTAATTATTGTATAGAAAGGAACAAAAAGAAAAATATATACATGTTATTCAGTCGCAATCCTTACTATTTAGCTAATAAAGTCTTCTTTTCTTCTTCGGTTAATACATAATGTTTCGGCACTAACTGATGATGAGTAATGTTAACCATCAAATCTGCTTCTGAAAATGTGTCAATTTCATAGGATCTGTTTTCTTTGGTGTTGATAACTTGAATCGCCTAATCCAAATATTTTATTCTAGATTACTAATTCCATATATAACAAATTACATAATAGATTTCGATTACCTTATTAGCTGCAGCCGTCATTGTGCCGGAAAAAACGACAATACCTCTGGAAACTTTTGTATCTAACATTCGCTGGCATAAGCTGAAAAGTTCAATAAAAATCAAAATGTAATTAATCTATTGCCTATTTTCGATCTCAGATTTATAGTATGTGATTCGACAGTTAATCAATATCTCTATTTAATGCCAATTTTAAACTGAGATCATTCTGATTTCAATTTAGACTAATACTCACGCTTTAAGAGTTTTTACACCTACAGGCTTATCATCAGGAAACACAACAAGGAGTTGTTCATTTGGATTATCATTTTTTTGTACTTGAAACATCATCGATTCTTTGCTAATAGTCATCAAAAGTATGTGAATAATCTTTTGACTCGATGTCATACACTTTAAGGATCTGTCATAAATGGACATTTACTGTAACACGCCGTTCTTTAGACACCTTTCTTTAAAATGCTCGATGTCATTGTATGCGTCGCTATTAATTACATAGCCCTATCAAACCAGCCCGGATAAGTGTAATGGTAAGCTCTCGGCACGTCCTCTTTCAAAGTTTAATCTTGGTCTCTTTCAAAAGTGAATCAACTCACTCTATCGATCACCATTTGGTGCGCAGTTTTCCATACTCTAAACATTCTAGCGATCTCTGCATCAGGTGTGCGATCTACGTCGTCAATGTCCATTTTATTATAAAATATATGTTTGAAAACTAAAAATAAAAATTTATTATGAAAAATATTTTTTGAAACAACGTTCAGAATTTTAAGATGTTAATATAGACGATCCAATCCCGAATTTGATTCATGTGATTAAAATTCTTTAATGTGTACCTCTAAATATGAAGTTACTTTCTTGATACATCTTAGATAAAATTTGACTAAAAATTTGGTTTAAACACTACAAATATCGGTATAGCTGATAATTGTAAATTCTCAAATAAAAATTAATAAATTTAAATATAAGTATTTTGTGTATCATTATTATTTTTAGAAATTTATTCATTAAATTTCTAAGAGTATATGCGTTAAAATTTACTACAAAATCAAGCAATTAAAACCTAATCAAAAATCATTAACTAATCATTTGATATAACAATTCTATTTGGATTACGCTAAGACTCAGTAAATTGAGCCTAGTTCTCAATAAAACGATTCAAATAATACCAAAATCTTATCTTTCAACTATTGAATATATAAACTGAGTCCGGTAGGTCAATAGTTAAAATGAATATACAAATGTCTAAAATTTTGAGTATGAATGAATATTAGTTTAATCTTTATTTCTTATTAATTAATCCTATTGTCGAAATTATTCGTTAATCACATGACGATTTAAAAAAAAAGACATAATATTCGAATAAGTTGGTTAAATTTAAAATATACCATCTTGAAAGGTTCACCAATAATAATGGTGAAAAAATTTTAACTGATATCTGCTTTACCTCACAATTTGTAAGTGTCCGCAAGATATAATCATAAAACAAAAAGGCCGAATAATAATTCATAGGAGGCAAAACTACTTAAATGTAAATTAAAAAAAAATATATTACCTGAAAGAAATTGCTTATGATAATGTTAATTACAATTCCATTTCATCAACACCATCTTCATCATCATCACCCAAATACCCATCATAAGAAATTCTGTTATTTTCGACATCAAGGTCTAAATCCATTTCTTCTGAATCGATCACAGGATCCTCGGGAATGGGAGATAGTTTACCGTTATCCATAATTTCGGAAATACGACGTTCATGTACGACCTCCTTGTTTTTTCGAGGGCTTGCTCCTTTTGGCTCCTTATTGAAAAAAAATATAACATTAACAATAAATATTAAATCAAAGTAGTGATTAATAAAGGATGATAATAAATTTGAGAATTTTACCGAATTAGAAGATTCAATTGGCAACCATGGGGGACGTTGATATAAGATTAATGCCCGGACTGGATTTTCCCTGCATAAATGGTATTGTTTTTTGGTTCGTTTAGAAAGGAAGCCAAGTTCAATTTTTATAGGTTGAATTTAATAATCCAACATATTGATTTACGAGATTATCCGTTAAAAATGCGCACGTCCTCGGGAGTATCATTTCCTGTGATATCTTCTTTAATGATCTTCGAATTTCATGAGGCATTGTAACAGAATTAGAGGTGGAACACTCATCCTTTGCATCATCATTTTTTCCTTCAGAATCTTCATATTCATCAGCATCAAGATCAGTAACCATAACAACATGTTTTCGACTTGATGGAGACTTATTTTTTAGCAGACTAGCATCTAAATCCATTATATTCATTTGTTTAATATTAGTAACAGAATCTATGAAACAGGTGGACACCAAAATGAGAATAGGTTTACAAAAGATTTTTAAATTTCGGAACAGACCTTCTTCGTTGTTATGAAGACTTAAGGCGGTTAGTTCAGAAGACAAGAACTCAGAAACGTAACGGCGTTTAGCACGTTCAGTTTCCAATTGATCTATTTCCACTTCAACTGTGTGTTCACGCTTCCTCCGGGAGGGAAGAACATAAAGTGAAATAGAGTTCATGTTTTTAATTAGACAAACAAAAGATCTATTTAAAATTTAAATTTATAAGCTTTTTGAAAGAATGTCAAGAAAGTTTTGAGAAAGAGAACGAAAAGCGAATCATAAAGACGCGTTGCTAAACGGGCAATGTATAAATATTTCCAATAAGAGTGAAGGAAAGCCAAGCCTCTGCCACGTGTCTTTTAGCATGGATGATCATTTGACAAGTGAAAATAGAAATTCATTATACGCAAACTCTTGTGAACCACTAAAAATGCTAAAAATCAAATGGTTTTCTGTTTTGAGAGCATCTTGTGTGTCATGAATTTTTCGTGTATCCAGGTATGTATTTTTTTTTTCTTTAATAAAAACGGTTAACGTTAAGCATCTATTAATCTAATCTAATAACGTTAAAATTATGATTTACCAAGGTGATCATTACTAATTTCTTTAAGCCCCATGGTCACAAAATTTAATAATAAAAAAAATTTTTTTTTTATCGACTATCAAATAGATTTGATTTTCTACTTCTTGCTTTTTCATTTGATCGTTAGAACACGAGGGATTGGTTTAGCCTTTCGAAATGTAAGCTTTGACCTTTGAACGTTATTTCGAAATAAAAATAAAAAAAAAAATGGTTGCACGTTTCCTATTGCTATTTATTGATATGTTTTCCTTCCAAACAGTAACACCTTTTAACCGTTAAAATTGCAATATGAAACTCTTTGAAACCACACACACCTTTTTTTACAATTGGTCTCATGTTTCAGCCGCGAATTGGTGTAAATATCCTAATGAAAAATGCCCGCACGTTATCGCTATAGATGTATTAGACAGACATGTGGATCCAGAAACCGGTATACTTCGAACGGAAAGATTAATAACATGTCAACAAAATGTACCAAGGCTATTAAGCAGGTTGTATGGAGGTAACACAGTGATCTACGCAAGAGAGGTCAGCGAAATTGACCCAAAAAACAAGGTGCTAAGGATGACCAGTTGTAATTTGTCAATGAATAACTTAATTAACGTGTCAGAAACAGTCACATATACGGAAGATCCCTCAGATTCATCAAAGTAAGAAATGAAATGATTTAATTAGTATTTAATGTTTTTATTTTAATTTCTTGCATTAACTGAAAATTTAAAATGTAGAACATTGTTTAAACAGGAAGCTCGTATCAAATGCGGCGAGTCCATTTCACGATTTGCAAATTATATAGAAGATTTCTTTGTTCAAAGATTTAGAGATAATGCGGCGATGGGAAAGCAAGGGTTTGAAAATGTTCTAGATCGATTGACAGGGCAAGGAGAAACTCTTCTGCTTCATAAAAAAGTTTAGATTTATTATTATAAAAAAAGTTTCACATTTAAAAAAGACATTTGCATTTTGTTAGAACATAACTGAAAAGGCTGTCTTTTCTCAAAAGTAATATTACACATCTTCTTTTTTCATCCGGATCTGTCAACTAATCAACAAACAAAATTTTTAACTATCGGTCTAAAAAAAAAAGAAAAGGAGAGAAACGAGACTATATTTTCAAAAATAAATTTAGGTTAACGATCAATTATAAAATTTCACCATGATCTATTAAAATTTTTATTGGTTCTTAAGTTATGTATATCTGATATATATATAAGGTAAGTAGGGTATTATGACGCGGGTGGGTAATTTGACGCACTTGTGGTTTTTGTTAATATACTTTCCGGACAAATCCCAATCCCAAATTAGGCAAATCTTATTTGGGCTATTATAATTCTAAACTCTGGCCAAATTCCAAAATCCCATTCAAACCCAAATCCCAGCCCATGTCCCAAATCTCAATCTAGTAATGATATATTAAACTATATATATATATATATTGCAAGATATAGTGATTTTATCTCATCTGCAATGTGATTTCACACAATTTGTACAAAATAAATATCATAATGTTATTTTAAATAACTTGCATAATAATATTATATAATAACAAAATATATCAGCCACTATTGATTATAAATATACACCATTTATGTTATAAGTCACTTTCTTTTTATTTCGTCATTCATGCTTGTTATTTTGCATGATACATACGTCATCCATACTTATATTGCACTATACGAATTAAAACGGTTTTTAAAAAAACATAAATAGTATAATTTATAATCAACGACCGTCGTACTATAACACCAATATAACATGATAATTCTGAGATACATCACACTGGTACAGCGATAATATTTTTGATTATTCAGAAAATGCCGCTTCGCGGCATCCTCTGATTAAAAAAATCATCACTACCAACGTGATGTTATCATACTATACTAGGATAACAGGAACTGTTATGTGTCCGAAGCAAAAATTTAAATTCTTATACTGTATATATATGAGTGCGGCAAGAGAAAATGTACATTCGAAAAATAGATGATTATGAATTTTATAGTAATCAGTGTACATTTTCTCTTGCCCGCACTCATATATAACAAATTAATAATAGTTACGAAAAATCACGTGGCGGACAGACGGACAAAATTTTGCTCAAGACTCTAGGTTTCTACACGTGATAAGTGTAACGTGAGCGGACAGACGGACAAATTTTGCTCAAAACTCTAGTATGTAACACGTGATTACCTATATATAGACGGACATTTTTCAACTTTTACATGTACTTGAGAGTCCTCGCTACGCTTCGGACAATTATATAAGTATAAATTTTGAATTGAGATTTTACTGTAGAATCAAAAACTTGAGATTTGGGACTTGAGATATAGGATGAGATTTGAGATCTGGAATTTGGGATAGGATTTGGGATTTGAGATTGGAATAAAATTTGAAATTTGGGATAAGGTTTGGAATTTGGTTAGAGTGATTCTGTTACTCTTTATGTTTAGATCTTTAATCCCACATATCTCAATAATTACTGGCCTGATTTTGATGATCTAACCACCATTTGACTCAGAATTATCCTCTCTACAACTTTACTTAGAGTTTGAAGATATCTTTACTTAATAACTTCTCGCATAAACTTAAAGAAACTATAATTGGACCTACTTTGGGTTTAATGTAACCTACTTTGGAATCAAAATATACAAAACATAGTTTTTTGTAATTATCTTGACAACTAGCAGTCCAATCTGGATGAATTTTTTTTAAAATAAAAGCTCTCAGTGATGCACATCCAATAAAAAAGAGTTTATTTAATTCTAATTATTAAATTTTAAAATATTTAAAAAATAATAAATTTTTAATTTGGTTGATCTTTAGTAGAGGTGGCCACTATAGAAATATTATAAGATTATAATAATATCTAAACATAGTATTTGAACTAATTTAAACAAATTTGAGGTTAGTTAGAGTTAGTTAAGAGTTATAGTAAAGTTTATAGTTAGCTTTAAGGTTAGAATTAGAGTTTTTTATATTATAATCTTATAATATTTCTATATTGGTTATCTATACTAAAGGAGATTCTTTAATTTTAATAAATTAAATTAAATTAAGCAAAACCAAATTATAATTTATATTAGAGATAAAATTATTTAAATTAATTTGCTTTAGATTTAAATTTTATTTTATTTTATATTAAATTTTTTCTGTATATCATACAGGTTTATAGCTTAATAATTATAAAAGTTTTACTATATATTTATTTTATTTTAAAATTATATTTAAAAATTTTATAAGTTTATTCCTGTGCATTATTGCACAGGTTTACAACTAGTACTCTGTATAAAAAATCTTTGTAGAGAGACAAAAGTCTTTATTTGTTAATGAAGCTTGTAAGCTATTAATAGCAAATACAGATGAAATAACAGAAGTTTTAAATTTTCAATACACTTTTTAAAAATTTTAAAAGTACTTGCAACTACAAACCCTCTTTTATATTTTTGCTATTTTAGAATTTTTTTTTAGAAATTTTGGTCAAAAAGTAGAAAAATCAGTATATCTTTTTTAAAATATTAGCAGTATTTACTTTTTCTAAATTAGAATATATCTACTAAATAGAATATTTTATAATAATTCCTATGAGCTTATTTGGGTACTACTTACTATAAATCGCCGAATACAAGACCTCCATGATAGTAGACCCACCATGTAGTATATCTGAATATGTATTATGAGATCTATATTAATCAAATATGGTTTTTTTCAAATATCTAGATTGTCTATTATAAATACAAAATTTACATACTTTTTAAAGTTTTTTTCTTAGTATTATGAACTCTCGGCTGCATACTAGACCCAGGGTCTATTATAGGATTTAAAATTGGTGAAATGTAAGAAACCAGGTCTTGTATCTGGCAATTTACAATATTAAATAATCAATAACAGTATTATAAGAAGTCAGAGAGATTACATAGAGTATCTTATATTAAAAGAGCCTATTTTGCAATAAAACTAAATGTATACAAAACTAATAAATACATTGTATACAAAAAAAAAAAGAAAAGTATTAAACACTTAATAAGTTGTAAAGTATCAATAGATCTAATACAAGATATTAAAGAGTAAGAAGTAGAGTTAATTTTTAAAGAAATAGAAGAAATACAAAACATATATGAAAGGAAAAAGAAGATTTTAGTTATAATAGAAAAAGAAGCCTAGCTAAAGAGTTATAAAGAAGAGAGTGATAGATAATAAGTCTGATTACAAAAAAAAACTTTAAGGAAATATAGTCAATTTTTGAATCTAATAAACAAACTAGTAATTTTATCATTAGCAAATTTAATAGAGTATAATATTACAAAATAATTTATGACCTGTAAAAAAAGCATAATATAATGTAAAGGGAGCGCTATTTATCACCTGATTTTTTAGAATAAGGGGATCTGAAAATTATCAGGTTCTAATAGTAGATAACTTTTGATTGGGTAAAATTTTTTAAAATTTTTTAAAAATTTAAAAAATTTTTAAACTTTAATATTAAATAAAATTTGAACCAATAATCTGTTTTGGATGATTTTACTACCAAAATATTCATCTCAATAAGATGATTTCAACAAGTTTAAAATTGTCAAAATCTAATCACTGGATCCCAAGATCGTTATAAATTTGTATTGCTTTAATTTTTTTTTTTTTCTTTGATATATTAGAATATTTGTAATTTACAAAATTAACTATCTAATTTATATATTAGACCAATACCTGGCTGCTAAAAGTGCCTAAATATAGTTATTATACTGATGTTTGCCACCTAGTTTTACATATAGTGCTACCCACATTTAAAAACCCATTATAGCATAGTACTTAGCTACCTAAAAAAAACTATTTACTTAACATAAAAACCTACTACAAACTAATTTTACTTTGACTACCAATTAGGTAAAAAAGAGTTCAAAATTTGTAACCAAATCATTTCTTTTACTAAATTATATACCTCAACTATTTTTTCTTTAAAGTTTTCCAAGCATAATTTTCTCTTCTCTTTTTTTTTTACTACACCTGATTTTTCTAAATACTTTTTCTTTTTTTTTCTTGAATAGTTTTCTGTTAATTGGTTTTTTACTAGTCAAATCTCCGTTAGCCCATTTTCTAATACTGGGTCTTCTGCTTATGAGTTCTTTTCTGATGCCTTGGACAATTTTCTGGGTCTTTCCTCTCTTTTGATTGTCTTGTTTATACCATTATCTTTTTCCTATGCTGCGAATTTTTTATATCTTTCTCTTCAAATTATTTTATAAAAGCATTCTTGTATAATATAAAAGAGCACTTCATAGTATTGCTGACTTGTACTAGATTTCTTGTTCATTTCATGGAGCTTCGTAAAATCACCTTGACAGACCAAACTCTGTATAAGCATTTTCCTTTTTTCCAAGCATGCTTCTCATGAGTTGCCAAGTACTATGTTCTTAAATTTTTTCAAGGTATACTCAAATCTTGTCTCTTCTTCAAGTGTGGCCTATACCAATACTAAAGCTTGCTTTTCTATTTTTAACCAAATATTTTCATAGACTTTGCAGCTAAAAAATGGTTCAAATCCTTTATTTTGTTCTCTTTATATAAGACACAATTGGCTAAAGAATAAACATATAGGCTATGCTGATATAATTTATCTAGTGTTGGGAGTACTTGGAAAAGACCTTTAATTTGCTTGACAAGTTTGTTACTAATTGCTAGTAACTTATATCTCTGGCCCCTAAGCTCTATTAATCTCTTCTAATATAAGACCCAAGACGGGTTATTTTTGCATTTTGTCTTTCAAAGAGGCTCATAGCTTTTTGACAAATACTATTTGCTCTTCACAAACCTTCTTTTAACTTTTAGTATAAAACTCTGTAGAGAGCATTCAATATTCTTATCTTGCCAAAATATATTGAAGCTCTATCAAGAGTGAAGACTACTTGTCTATTTCTATATGTCATCAAGATAAGCACCCTCTTTTGCTATACAATCTGCTATTTCATTCCACTTTATACCTGCATGTGCTTTAACTCAAGATTGAGTGCCTTGAACTGAACTACTTCTATAATTTTGTCGAGTATTGCTCTATTTTTTCTTTTAAGCTCTTTATTAAAGTCTTTTTCATATAGTGCACCTCTTATTCCGCTATACTATTGGTTTTAACTTGCACACTTGAGTTTGAGGTTGCTGTCAAAAGTATATATAGTATCACTAAAAGCTTTGGTCTTGTAAATGATAGCTAATTACCAATTCTGGCTCTGCCTTTAAATATCATATCTTTCTCGTCTTTTGTAACCTGGACCTAGTCCACTCTCATTCTATCTTCATCAATCTTGTTAAACTTATTTGAAATTCATGAACTATCTGTATAGAAAATGTTTTCTTTTCTCTTATGTTTCAAATTAACTCTTAGCCCATGTAACAACAAAGCTTTAATGTTGGCCGGTAGCTCCAAATTCTCTATGTACTCTAGATTTTCATTTTTATCATCTTTATACTTTCTAATATCTATTCAGGTATACTTCTTTCTATAATAAGGGATCTATATATCTTTGTTAAAATTCTAAAGTGTAAACTCTCCTCGTCTTTTGATATATACTCTATTTTACCAAGTACTTAATCTAAATTTATACTAAATCTACAACTGCTTTTTATCTCTATGTTGTTAAAATCACAACCCCACATTGTACTAACAAAATGCCTTTTTTAGTTAGATCTCCTTCTAACCAGTATTCAGCTAATACCTCACTTGAACTCTTTTCTTAAACCCATCTGATTTCAAGCTAGCCTGTTTCTTTTTTATAGAATAGAATCCAATCTTTCTGTCTCTTATCTTGACTAATCTTTGGTAGGCTAGATACAATTGCTTTTTTATTTCTTGCTTGCAAACAAAACTGGACTCTTACTTTACGTTTCTCTTTATTCTCAAGCACCAAACTCTTAACTGACTTGTACCAGAGTGGAGTTGCGCCACTACAACTATAATTTTTTAATGTCTTTACTTGCTGCCATGTCAGCAAGTTTTCACCCTTTATATCTAGTATCTAATTAATGAAGTAAATTTCTAAACTTGCTTGCTATTTTCTACTCTTTTTTCTCTGCAAAGGACTTAATATACTTGTGATTGTTGCTCCCAAACCACATATGCTCTAGCCTTTTTTCTTCTGTACCAAAAATATATTTATTTTTTTGTGCTATTCTATTGTATTGAGTGTGATATTGCCTTTGCAGTTATAATTTGCCTCAACCAAAGGGTCTCTCCAGACATTATATACAGTTAACTCTCTCTAAATACATATCCTCTAAGTGCATTTTCTCTCTATATGTATGAAAATAGCCTAGTTCCAAGTTGGGACTTATAAAATAAATGCATGTTTTATATTCTCTAAATGCAAGTTATTTTTCAAATTATATATATAAAAATATTCTCTCTAAATGCATTTTTAATATATTA
>CAJVPY010005733.1:0-11167 GCA_910591965.1 Dentiscutata erythropus
CCCATATGTTTTTCAGCTTTGTTAAATAAAATTGTTCAGTTGTTTAAATAAAGTCATCTGATTGAGCAATAATAATTGGAAATATTTTCACAATTACAATAAACAGATAAATATATATAGTAATAAATAAAATAAAATAAAAATAAATTTTTATTTCATATATAATACATTATTAAATAAACCGGTAGAAGGAAAAGTTACACATATAAATAAAAACTATATTAAAATTTACTCATCAATATGCTTTGTATGATTAAGCATCTTTTCTATTTGTTCACATTGATCAATTTCTTCTATTAATTTTTTTTCATATTCACTACCACTATTGATATAAGATTCCATAAGCTCAGGAATTACTAACCATTTAACCTTTGTTTTTTTTATCTTTATTTTAATATTATCTTTATTCTTTCTTTGGGTATCATATGTGTGAACTTTTTTCCTTGAGCGATGTGAATAAGTGATATATTGAAATAAGCCAATTTCAAGAATATTAGCATAAACCCTTGCATGTTTGACTAATTCTTCAGCTATAATTTTTGTTTCTGGAATATTAATTTTATTTTTGATATACTTTTCAATCTTTTCTTTCAAAAATCTTTTGCCCACAGGTTTTTTTAATTTTTCAAATATAATTTTTTTGACAATATCCTTTTTATTTTCATCATTAATATTTCTGACTATCATAAATTTTTCTTCGTCAGCTTCATTTTCTTCATCTTCCAATTCGTTAAATTTTGCCAAATAAAATTCTTCAACCTTATTATATTCTTTGTCAGTGTAAAATTCTTTGATGCTTCTGATATACTCTAGGTCATCATCTTTGTCCTCAACTTCTATATAAAGTCTTTGATGACCTAAAAATTCCGAAGCTTTTTTATACTCATTAATTTGTAAGAAAACAAATTTATGCATATCAAGATTTTTGCCTTCAAGATCTTTGTTTTTTAAAATTTCGCCATATTTTTTAATATTTTTAATTCTGACTTCTCTATCATTAGAAAAGAATGATGAAATAGAACGAGTTAAAACAGTAGTAAGAATAAAGAAAAAAATAGTATCAACATTTTTAGGAGTACAATAAAGATCATATTCAAAAAAGCATTCTACAATAGAAATAAAAATCACAAAAAAGAAAATTCTTTTTTGTATAAATCTTTCATAAGTCTTGAAAATAAATTTTCTAAGTTTCACTTGAGTTTTCCTTAAAGGTGAAATATAAATAAAAAGTAAAATAAAGAATAAAATGAGATAAATTATATCTATAAGGCAACTTAATCCTTCTAAGTCTAAAATAACAGAAACTGACAAGTTTTTAACTTTAACTTTGTCGATGATTCGTAATGTGTCAAAAACAATTATTAGAACTGAATTAACAAAACAAATCACTATAATAAAAGTTTTAAAATAGCTATAGTACTCAAGATTATTAATTGGACTGTTTGAAGGAGTAAAACTATAGAAAGTAAATAAGAGTACAGAATGAAAAGAACGTACCAAACATAAAATAAATAAAAGGATAGTCAAAAACATTAATATAAAAAGTGATAAACAAATTATGGTGGGAGCGTTAAAAAATATAGAGGCTAATTTTGCAGTAAAAAACCATGAGAACATGGGCGTTAGAAGGCATGTTAGAATTAAAAGATCATCAAAAATGCAAGTTGTTCTGAATTTAAGCCTAGAAGTTACTCCGTAAAAGGCCACATTGAAAATTAGTCCTGCGATACTGCTGAAGCCAAATAATACTAGTATATGAAACTTGTTGGTAATAAACGCCTACATTGTATTTAAATGTATCATTGTTATAGTTTGGCATAAAGACCATAGAATTTATGTAATTATCTACAATTTCAGAATTTGGAATTATCCATAAAGATAGAAAAAGTAGATAAAATATCAGAATTAAAATACACAATATAGATAGAATAGATAATAGATTCATTTTGTAATTTTGTAATAAAGAAATTTCAACTAATATTTTTTTTTAAAAAAAAAACAACTAAAGTTCAATTACAGGATGAAATTATATATGTGTGGTATAGAACTTGGCGCATCTTTTTTTTGTAGAATTTTTTGAGAATTTTTTTATCGAAAAATACAAATTTACAAAAATATCGAAAGCTAGAAATTACATATGCAAGCAAAACATACTTTATCTATAATAGGCAGTGCCTGTGCCTTGACATAAGATAAATTTTACGTATGAGGAGGTTGTGATTTTTTTGACTTAGATAAATAGCAACTGTTATTTTTAGCGTTGTCTGGGCCGTATTGTAACAATATTTACATATGGTACAAGAAAACTAAAACCGTCCAAATTATGATTATCAATAAATTGTGTGTAAATACTTTATTGAAGTTGATTATTTAAGAAATACTTACTCTTTTCGATTTAGTCAGATTGAGTCCCATAAGTCCTGTGATTAAAATAAGTTCAAAATTATACAATTATTCTCGTTCGGATATCATATTAAACACTGTCTTTATTAGACATTATGAAGATACATGATGAGAGCAGTGCTCTACTTCATCACTTTCTCTTTTGCTATTACATATTGTGCTCATAATAACTCTATATACACGTGAATATGCTCACGTGACGAAAAATAATTGAGAATCGCCAACACTAAGGTGTGGCGCACATTCTACTATTTTTTTTTTTTTTTTTTTGTGTGTTCAAGCCCACTCAACTTGTTACATACAACATCAATTTTTATAATAGTGAGTTCGAGCCCACGCTATGGTGCGGCGCATTCAACTCATTATACATGATATCAATTTTTATATAGCGGCACATTCAACTCCTTAGACATGACTATCAATTTTTATAAGTGTAGCGAGTTTGACCCCACGCTTCAACTCAGTACACATGACAACGTCCACATAAAATAGCGAGTTCGAGCCCACGCTATGGTGCAGCGCATTCAACTCATTTCACATAACAACAGGCAGAGCACTAGGTGCAATGAATGAGAAAGAGAGAGGGCGGGAGGGATGGGAGCCAGATTCTAATCGGGCATTGAAGAGAACAAGTGACAAGACAAGCGAAGTAAGAAAGCACTGAGATTTTCCACATGTATCTTTATAATCTCTGCATACGTATGTACCTATAATATCTATCACATGTATATCTATAATCTCCATTGCATACAATCATATGCTATTACCTTTTCACATAAGCCTCAATTTCATATAAGCCACAAATCAGGTTATCCTCGCGATAATAACCCTAGCGTGACTATCGTCAACACATAGGGCTACTTTTGTGTATACATATTTAAATTAGAACCAGATGTAGACTTAAAGCAAGTAAAAAAAAATATGTATTCATGATTTTTTATCACATAAATTAAAATAACGTGTACGCATATAGTTTATACTGAATAAAATTAATTAGTTGAACCAATATTATGATCTTAGATACGCATAACGATAATATTTATCTCATTAGTCAATTTAAATTATACCGATACCGATATGTATTAGTATTACAGTATTATTAAAACATTAAACCCGATTAAATCCAGTTTTACTATATAAAAATATAAACCGTTCCAAACTCTAGGTTTTATTTGATTTGAGAAATTTCATTGACTAAAAAATACAGTGCACACTTATTATGCGAGCTATTATACGAATTGGGCTTAATTTATGCAATTTAATAATGCAAATGTCAGGATATACAAAACTATGCTTTGTGAAATTATTGTGATTTCGATTTAGTTAATATTGAGTTGTTTTGTATTAGAGTTATCATGATTTAGATTGTGAGTTTTTATTTAAAAATTGTTACTTGGCATTATAATTGTCATAATTTCTGTCATGAATTACTGTAAAAAATTGTTATAAAACTTACTATTTCATTGACACAGTATATGATTAAGTTAAATTGGTTTGTATTGGAATCATCAAGACTTCTATTTAGTTAAGGTTGAATTATTTCATAATGAAATTGTGATTTCTCTCATGAGTTTCTGCAACAAATTCTTTCAAGAACTTGCTTGCTATTCCGATGATTAAATTATTATTGTTTTTATATAGTTTAAGTTGTGTATTAAAATATTATATTTTCTATCATGAGTTGCATAAATAATTCTATTACAAAACTTGCTATTTTTGCTAACTACTTACATTAGTACTAAAATTATTGTGTTTTCTATTGTTACACAACTCCGGGAACTATGGGTTAGTCTGTCTCAGACTATTATTATGAAGATTTGGTGAATTAAGGATATATCATATGAACGACTTAGCAAAGAGGTTTTACTGAGGCTTTATCGAAAAAGGCAACAGCTCAAACGTATATGAAGATATGTAGGGCTGGAAAATAACTTGATTACCACAAGTCTCACATGGATATGACAACAATTAAAGAATTACAAGTTACAAATTTAGGTAGACGTGTATGAAGACACAACATGAAGTTTGTTATTAAAATCAACAATATGACTATATGAAGATAGTCATGCACAAAGTATATTGCTAACACTTTCATATATATTAATTATTATTACATATTTACTATTTTATACTAGTAGATCTCGCACATATATCAACAGTTTAAGTTATCTATTTTTAGAGATCGTCTATAATAGTCACGATTATAACAAATTATTATCTTAAGTACTTACGTATTATATAAAGTATATTCGATCATAGCTCTATATATATTATGCAGTAAACAATGCTGTAATTAAAAGAAATAAAATTTCATAGCAATAGAGCATATAAACAAAGCAGATTACAAACATGCATACTAATACTACAATACAGTCAGATTTTCTGAATACAATTACTAACTTATATATACATATGTTTGACAATATCTGAAGCTTATATACTTTTACACTTTATAAATTTTTCTTATAAAATTGTATTTGGAGAATCGACTATATATTATTCAGCATTAACCACCACAATTTTTCTGATAGTGACCATAATTACCACATTTTTTACAACACCATTGTTGTTTTCCTTATTTTGATTTGCTTCATAAGATGCTTTAAATCATTTTGTATTAGCTAGCCTTCCTCTGCCTCGCTTTCCTTTTGGATTTTGTAGTTTAAATGCATTAGTACCTAGGTTTTCTTTGTTACTTAGGCTTTTCTTATCACTTAAGTCTTCCCCATTACTTAGATTTTCTTATCGCTTATGTTTTCTCTATTGCTTGCAAAGTTGTCAACTTGATTATTATTTTTAGCAAATTCTTGTAATACCTCAATTAAATGTCTTCACCTTGACTTAGTCTGTAAAGCTTTTTTTAACCTTTTTATAGACTCTGTGAAGAGTTCAATATATTGCTCTTCATTCAAGAATATTTATTTGTTTCTTAACAAAATTGATCTTTTCTTTGTCAATAGCATATAAATAAGTGATTGGTCTATTGTTCTCTTGCAAAACAATAGATTTTTCATTTAAATATTTATTAGCAATAATAAATAGTTCATATAATGCTTCTTTATCTTTTTGATACCAACAGGACAAGATTATTCTAATATAAAATTTGGCTCTATTATTATTTAATATAACTTAAAAATAGTGTTAACAAATGATACCCTGTTGAATGATTGTAAGACATAAACAAAGATGACTGTTATTTTTTAAAATAACAATGTAATGCTTTGCATTTAAAAAATTTCCTATCTTGATTTCCTATATTTCATTGATATTATCTTCTTTAACAACTTCTAATATCTATTATATAGTTGCTTTAGAATTATCAGTATAATTATCTTCAGCATTTGATACATTAATTTTAATTTTATTATCAAATGTAACAATGACTTGAGTAAATAAAAAAGCATTATAATAAAGAGACTAATTAATCTTATTATGCTACATTTTTAAAATTGTTAGCATTAAAATTTTTGACAACACTTGTCAACTTCTGTTAATAGAAAGTTTGCTTGTTCAATTTTTATGACTGTTGGTATTGCAAGTTTCCAATATCATTATTGATTTTGACTATCTTGTTGATCAAATAACTTACGTATTTTATGTATAAGTTCACTAAGCAAAATGTTGGAATTATATAAAATTCTTTTGAGACATGCATTCATGCCTTTGACTCTTGATGAAGCAATCATATCTTCAGTGAATTTAAAGCAAATATATAAATAAGCTTAATATTTTTTATCTTATACAGAATATTCAAATAAAATTTGCTTTTTGAATAATCATCAATTAACTTAGTAAATCATTCATTAAATGTAACCTGAACTAAACTATTTCTACATTTATAGAAGTTTTTAAGAAAATTAGTGTATTAGTTTCCATTTAAGCTTCAAAGGTTTTTATGAAGATTTTGCAAAATATGAATTGCACAATGTATTAGATAGGTTGTTGTGAATACTTTTTTTACCACAGCATCAATAGCAGGATCTGAATTGCTGTTGTCATATTTTAGTAGCATTAAGGATCTGCTTAAAAAACCAAACATGAGACCATTGACTTTCATTTGCAATTAATCCTTGAGCAAGAAAAATATTTTGTCTATCATGGTCAAATTCTACAAAGAGTAATAAAGGCATTCTATATTTATTCATTTATGCATAATATTATTGCAAACACAAGCACTAAATTGTATTTAGTTTTTAATTTACTTGGTGTCATTCATATTAAATAAATAAATATATTATATTTCTTGCTACAACCTATCTTGAGTCTTTTTCTTTTTGAGTATTAAGCCAATTGGATATTTGTATAGTATTATTTAAAAGAAACTTAGCACTAAATCAAAATTTACTAATAAATCATTACTATAAATGGGTTTAGAAAGATATTTATTTTTCAAATATTGTCTTTTACTGTTGCACCTATTTTACAGTATTTAGTTAAAAACTCTATATTATCTAACATTTATTTGCTAAATTTTTTTTGCTATTCAAATATGATAACATTAACATTTAATTCATAATTATATTTATCAACAAATGTATTGATAAAAATAGCAAAATCTGAATTTTTTAATTTGGAACAAGAGATATTTATATGCCATTCATATAAATTTTTTTTAGTGTCTATTTCTTTATTAGAATTGGATTTATAATATTAACCATGTCAACAAACATATTCTCTTTCTGATAATATTATTTTTACAGATAACACAATCCTTAACTACATTAAATCCCTTACTTCTATCTCATTCATCAATAAATAAATCACATAATGCCCAACTTGGTAGTTTTTTCTAGTAAATAATTTGACACATCATTTTCAGCATTGCTGGTAATTGAAGTTACTTGAGAACTGGTATCCAAGTTATCCATGTTTTTTTCAATAATATCAGCAAAGTAATTTATGTTTTCTATATCTTCAGCATTATTTGTGTTGCTATTGGAAAGACCAATAATCTCTATAATTTCAGTATCATTCATATTTTGCAAGTATAAGTTTTATTGTCTAATTTGTTATCTATTAATTAGCTTTACTAAAACATATTTGCAAGACAAAATGTAATCAAATGTAATGACCAAACATGACTAAATGTGACCAAACCTACCCCTCATTCTTATTTCTTTTGAGACACTTTCAAAAAGAGTTTTGAATATTTCATTAAATAGCTATTAAATAGGTAGTATTACTCAAATTAAGCTCCTATAATACACTTGTCAAATGAAATTAAAAAACTAAAAGAGTTTGAATCATTTTATGATCACTTTATTTATATTATTGATCTGGTTCCTGCATCATTAACCTGGTACTATATATTAAAATCACTTTTTGATTAATAACTGCATTGTTTGTATATTATTGTGTTACATGCATTATATCGCATATGCAATAAAATATAAAATTCATTAATTTATCTCAATGCCAGAATAAGTTCATTAAGCTATCAAGGCACAAAACGGTTGCATTATGTTGTGGCAGCCATAAAATATTAAAGTAAAAAAATTTTTTCTATAGGTAAAAAAAATTTTTATGTATTATGTTGTGTTGTGTTTAAAATGAGCAAAAATATTGCAACATGTAATTTTAAATAAAGCTCGGGGAAGATTAAAGAACACTAAACCCAGTGATCCTCACAGTATCACATGACAATCACTCGGCCTAGGTTAGGGTTAGTTTAGGGTTAGTAGGGGTTAGTTCAGGCCAGTTTGTTTAGTTCTGGTAAACAAATGACGTCATGATATGTTTATCATGTGATCATCGATCACTGGGTTCAGTGATCTTTAAGTGTCCCTAAAGCTCGTGCCTATAAAAGATTTGCCTCATTAATACTTTCTAAGATTTTAATATGTGAATACTGTACAATTTAGGAGTAAAATAAAAAAATAAATAAAATGATATAACTGGAATTGTACAAAATAATGCAATTTAATAAAAAAAATTTTTTGCTGCATTATTTATGATTGCCAGTGTGTAGCTCATACTATAAACCACCTACCCTTCCCCGACGCACATATGGTGTCATGAGTATGGGTTGTGATCTCGTGACAAATGAATGCCTTGTGACTTCGTTCAACGCATTTATAAAAAAAAATTCAATCAAAAAAATAACTTCACATGGCTAATTTATTTTTGACTAAAATTTTCGTCATTCATTAAATTAAATTTGAAGTTATGTATAGAAATACAGTATGATAATAATAATAGCAGATACAAAAGAAGGAAATGAATAAAGAAAGTAGAATAAAATAGATAAGTAAATGTTTTGTATAAAGTAATCATGATATGAGTGGATCTTTTCAACATACTTTACATTAGATATTATATTAAACAAAAGATGGTCAATTATACACAAGCACTGTACTCATAATTTTTGAGTATCGTTGGTTTACGTCTAAATCGCTTACTAAATGATATTTAATATTAAATTCATCCATTAGCTTTTTGAGGTCGTTAGAGAATGTCACCAATTCGTCAATATCTTTTGGCACCATTCGGATGCCATCGTTCTCCAAACATTCTTTTTTTGGCTCGATTAGAAAAAAGATATATTCATTATGCTGTCTATAGTGTTCAAGTCGTTTAATTACCTTTTTCATACATAATAATTTTTTCCATAACTTTTTACAATAAATCTGAGTATATACTATGGTGTCTAATATACTTCGGTCAAGAATTGCAAATTTATGTTCGATTTGTTCTTCTATTATACACTGACTTCTAATAATGAATGCCTGAAATTTAAAATATTTTTCTGGGTCATCTTTAAGAGTATTCACGTCTATTTTAAATTTTTCTATTATAGTTCTTGCAATCTCATTAACTAAGATTGCATTATTATTATGAATCTTAATAATTCTCGCAATAGTCGATTTACCAACACTATGAGCACCAATTATAACAATCTTTTTTCTTGGAAGGATATTAATAAAGTTTTCAATAACTGGTTGCTGTGTAACTTTCCATTTTGTTTTGGTATTAATAATCTTACTTTTCTCCTCTAACTTTGCAAATACAAATCGGTGATTCATACACACAAGTTTAATAAAACGATCTATACTTGCTTGAATATGAATTTTTGAAACATCACAATCACCCCAAAACTTTCTGGCAACAATCATTTCAACATCTATTAGCCGCACAGATTCCAGCAAGTCATCTTTTAAGATTGAATCGCTTGAAGAACTAATTAAATTCATTATCTGGTTATCAAAATTTTTGTTTTTGGTGTAAAAAACACTTGCAAAATTGACTATTTCAGTTGTATAACTACGAAAGTGATGTAGGAAGGAGTATATTTGTGAGTTGGAATTTACGACAATACTCAGAACAGACTTTCGGTAACATAAAAGTTGCCATAAATTACACAAACTTAATAGAAAAAAATCTTGAGCCTTAACATCACGAGTTCCCAGAGCCGTCTCAAAAATGATTACAATATCAGAAACCTTTTGACAAATATCCGAATCTAAGTCAAATTGTAATATACGCCTTGGTGAGGACCATTTTGGGATGTCTTTATTACGAATAATCCCTTTTTGGTGTATTCCGACTTCTTTTAAACTATAAACGTTATCCGTATTTGTAATAAAGTTTTTTAAATTGGGTTGATTTTGATCAAAAATTTGTTGGGCTAATTTGGAATTGTAAGTTATAATCACGTAATCTTCGTTCATCCATACTCCCACAATATTTCCGTAAAGTTGGTACTGTGATTCAGCAAGTTCTAAAACCATGTCAAAGAAGTAATGCTGGACAAATATTACCTATTTATTTAAAATTTTTAATCAGATTAATTTATAAGAAATTTTGAAAAAGAAGCTTAAAAACACCAAAACTCCTTAGATACCGATGATATTTGAACTATTTAATAATCACCATTTGACGATTGCTTTGCAATGATTGTTAATTGAAATTAATTTAATCCATTTTAGGATACAATACCAATTAATGTTAAGTCCGTGATACACATGGCTAAATATGTATAATAAGTATTAAGCATAAGTGGTATTTTCAATAAATACATGGTTAAATACGTCATATGGGCTAATTGTATAATAATGCAAGAGGGAGAACCCCAAAAATTTTGATACACGTAGTGGGACAGGTTGTTTGACAATACAATTGTCTGATTGACTGAGGCGAAAGGTTTCTTTTGACCATTTACTCATAACAATAGATGATAATCTAATGGGTTTTATGCATATTCATTAAATACTTCTTACAGAATCGTGCAGAATAGACCTCATTAAATCAAAACAATCACCCTAAGAATTCGTCAGACCAATCAAACAAAATTAAACAAGGGGTTTAAACTAAATTTGGTGACTCTATTCAGGGTCCAATAATCGATAATTAGCCATATGTACGGTATAATAAGTTATGTCTAATATGTATTATGCATAAGCTATATTTTTAATAAATACACTTTTAAGATTATAAGTTATATTTTGTAAGCAAAAGTAGTCTTTGTTTATAATAAAATTCATTACATGTCTATTTTTGATTATATTACCTAAATCCTACTTTTTTGACCTTTTCCTCTTTTTTGCCCTTTTGCCTCCTTTTTGCCCAAATTACTCATTCGGCCCGGTAAGTCAGTCCAAATATAGAAATATCGGTGCAGGGATGATTACCAGGAACGTACCAGGAACGTTAGTGTATGGTTTTACTGGCATCTAAAACGAAGGCAAAAACTTAAAGCTGATTGGTACATATTTTTTCTCATGATCATTACCTGTTTTATGTAACTATTGCGATATGATTATCAAAT
>CAJVPY010005734.1:0-11167 GCA_910591965.1 Dentiscutata erythropus
CACGGTTTTGAAAAAACTTGAGTTTTGTTTTAGCAAAATTTGGTACAAGTGATCGTCGGGAAGAGTTAGTGAATTGTCTGTCAATTTTTAAAATCTAAAAGTAGTTTCTATATATAAAAGTCAAAATTCTACAGTACTGGACAGTAAAAGACATCCAATCTATACATACAGGCACCAATTTTTAGTGCTTATATAATCAATTCTGATTGGCTAATTTTTGTGTAATTGGTTTTGATTAGTTAAAAATCTATATATATTTTCTTTTTTTTCTATATTAAATGCCAATTTTTTAAACTTATATAAACTTTAATCCCTTATAACTTTTTTAGAACAAAGAATAAAAAAAATCCTCTGACAGAAATGTAGTTTAGCTAAAAATCTATCAATTTGTCAGAGAGTTTTTTGATTTAATTTTTTTTAAAAAAGTTATAACAATTTGAAGTTTTACTAATATAGAGTGGATGTCTATTACTGTCCAGTACTGTACTAAGTAAATCGATAAAAGTCACTTAATAAGAGCTGTTCAGAATATAAAATACACATATTCTGAAAATTTTAAGCAAATTAAAAAACTTTTTACTAAGACATTTTTGCATTTTATGTTCAAACGTAAAATGCAAAAACATCTTAGTAAAAAGTTCTCTGATTTACTTGAAACTTTTAATATATATATATATTTATATTCTGAACAACTCTTATTAAGTAACTTTTATTGATTTACTTAGTAAAATTTGACTTTTATATATAGAAACTACTTTTAGATTTTAAAAATAATAAAAAATTAACTTTTTGAAATTGTACCCGAAAATAAGCTACTTTGAGAATTTTTGTATAATTTTTGGCCCAAAAAAAATAGCTTATTTTCAGAAATCTATAGTACTTAATTTGTCGAGCTCTTTATAGCAAAGTAATTGTTGCTGAAATTATTATAGGATTTTACACCTTGAATTTCATTATTATCTTTTGATACCAAATTACTTTTTATTTTAACAAGACACCAATTTCCAATATGCTCTGCTTTTTCTATAACTATTAACAAAGCATAAAGTCAAACATTAAATCAAGTTGGTATCTATTTACCAAACCCAGTTTTTTCACATAATCAATTATATGTTATTTTATCAAAAGTTACTTCTTATTATTTTATTAAAATTCTCATATATAATAATCTAAATATAACTCTAAATTATTGTTATACAGATAATATTGTATATTATAAAGTATTTTTGGATATATAATAATGTCTAAATAATTTTCTTGCAATATTTTTTTATTTTGTAACCATATTAATCTAAAGACAAAATAAAATATTATATCTATATATAACTAGATTATTTATATATATTTATATAATAATTATAACTAGATTATTTATATATATTTATATAATAATTATAACTAGATTATTTATATATATTTATCTATCTGACAATTATTAAAACCAAATTTTCCACTAATAGAAAAACATAATTTCTTGCTAGAGAGTCATGGCTTATGTAGTGGTTTGTCTAGAGGTTAACATTTTTGTTTATAAAACTCCTTTAAAGAGATATTTGGCATACAAGCCAAGAGTGTTATTATACAAAATAACTAGCAAGAGGTGCTCTTGTATAAAAAATTTTGATAAAAGTTGAGTAAAGCCCAACTTTATCAACGAAGCTTCTAAATTATTACTTCAAAGAAGAACACAAAGGAAACAACAGGAAATTTAGTTTTCTTAAGCTGCTCTCTTTTATTTGGTTAACTGGTTTTGCTTTTACTCTTTTTTTCTCCTTATCGGTCTTCCAAAAATTTTAACAAAAAGTGTAATTCAGCTTGCCCTCTTCAAAATTCGATATTGTTTACTTCTCAAATTAGAACAAATTGGTGGAATACAACTATATGTTTGTTTATAGATAGATATAGCACTACTTTACAGAACTTAGTCTAGGAACTCTAATTAAGGCAGCAGATAGCAGTAACACCTGGCTTAAGATATGAATTAGGACAAACAATAAAGATATCCAGAGTATTGAAAAAGTTGAAAAGTGTATTTTAAGATTAAGGCAAAGCTTTACAGAAGAAATATACAAATATTGTATTTGTTATATAATTTTTACTAGCTATACTCAGGTTATAATAGTGCCTTTAGTGTCTTAGATTTTTTTTTATATTTTTTCTTTTTCATAATCTGTGTTTCTTTTTTCATTTATTTGTTTTTCTTTTTGGTCAGTTTCATTTTTTTTTTGTTTAAACTTTTCCTCTTTTTGTTTTATACCTTTTAAGAAGAAGGAAAGATTTGAAGGGAAAGAAGGTTTTGATATAGTGGAAGCTAAATCTAGGCTAGATTATATCTTTAAATATGCTATACCATATATGGGATATAGTGCCAATATTAGTGCAATAACTAAAGTTAGGCATCCAAATGAGGTAGCCAGCCTTTAGTTTGAATATGTTTATTAAATAGTTGAAACATATAATATAGTAAGCAAGCCAAATGTTAATAAAAGTTTAGTATATAGTTATTAAAGAAAAAAAAAAAATTTATATATATTTATATAATAATTATAAAAAGTTTTACTATATATTTATTTTTATTTTAAAATAATATTTAAAAATTTTGTAAGTTTATTTCTGTATATTATTGTATAGATTTACAACTAGTAAAAGTAATATTTTATATACAGGATCTTCTTTTAATATGCACTACAATATAGTTATTAATTAATATATAGTGTCTTTTTTTTTTTTTTTTTTTTTTAAAAAAAAAATTCGGCAGTTATGCCTAAACTTTATTAGATTAACCACAATTGGCTCTACCGCATGCAGACTTATCACTAAAACACTAGCTTTAGTATCTAATTTTTAAGTTTCGGCTAACCTGTTTATTCTATGGACATCTATATTCAACTTGCTATAGCCGATATTATCTACGCATCTATCTCTTCTGCAATCAAAGTAGATAGGTATATTATCAACTGGAATCAGCCGTCTGTCATGACCGCTAATTTCCTTAAGACCTTCCCCTTCTTAATATCCAAGCAAGAGGATTCCATAATTCTTGTCTTAAGAATAACAAGTATATTAAAAAAAACTAAACTAAAAAAAGGAAGTAAAAAAAAAGATGGAAGAGCTACAAAAACCTAAATGAAAACCAGATACAAAAAGAGAAAAATAAAATAATAAAAAAAAGAGAAAGACAAAAAGAAAAAAGCAAAAACCATAAAAGCAACGAGTATACCGATACTTGGGGAAATACAAAGTTTCAGTTAAAAAATTATTTAATACTCTGCAAAACAATCTCCACTTTTGCCTTACTTCAGTATTAAAATAGTTCTTATTATGTGGGGAATACGAAATTTTTTTTGTTTACCCATAGATACAAAACCAATTGGTTGACCTTTGTTTACATACTACTTGTACATGTTTTTCAACAGTTGTTAGATGTAAAGTACCTAACTTCCTCGTGACTATCCCGATTTGGTAATGTAAGCAATGTCGATCTTTTGATAGGGGTATACTGAATTTCTCACTTTTTGAAAAAAAATTTGAGAAAAATACCAAAAAACTCGGTGAGAATATGTAGAATGGTTTTTGGGATCAAGTACTTCAAATTTTCAAGGAATGTTTTTAAAAAACTTATTTGTTGTTCCCCTTTTCTTTATTGTCTCTCGGTTGCTTTGTTAGCGAAGACTGCTTTTTCCACCAAGCCTGTCAACATTAAAATTTTGTATACAAGGACACAACCTCCAGCCAGTTATCTTGTATACCAACACTTTTGGCTTGCATGCTGAATATATCAAAGGAGTTCCCAGAGAGAGAATAAAACCTGGTTGGACCTTTGCAAAAACCGTCTAATAGTTATGTTATGTCAACTACTCCAACAATTTTTTGTTTTTTGTTTAGTGGGAAAATTTGGTACAAGTGATTATTGGGAAGAGTTCTGTATAGTGTTTTTTTTTATATTTCTTGTTAAGACTTATTGACATATTAAACATGTTGAATAAACATTCAAATGAAAGTTTAATAATGTTAACATTATTGTTACAATGATATGTAAAATAGTCATTATGATAAAAAATAGTTTTTATTATACAGAATTACAAATTTAACCAAATTAGCTAAAAAATTATTTGGCCAAATTTTATAAGTATTTCAAAGAATTATGAAAATAGCAAATTAAAATTTATTATTAACTTATTTAAAAACAAATACATCAGATCTTTAATTGAAAATAAATAAATTGTTTATAATTTATTTCAAAAAAAAAAGAAGCACCTATTACTGCTAATATTTCTTTGAACTTTAATAATTTGAAAAAAAGTATTGAAATCTTACAAATAGATATTGATTATTTATTTTAAGGAAAATTATAATTAGCAACCTGTTACTATAGTGACCCTATAATCAGCAATTATTTTTAAAATCGGCGATCATATATAAACAATAATTATCCTTTTTATAATCTTTGTTTTTTTTTTTTTTGTGCTTGCTTTTTTTTTATTTTGATCTACTGGTAACTAGCTTTTTTTTTTTTTTTTTCTTCTCTTTAAAATATAGTTTCATTGTTGGAATTGTTGCTAAAACTGTTACTAAAGTCATTGTTAGAGCCATTGTTGGAGTTATTGTTAAAGCTATCATCGAAGCCTTAAATTAAAGCCCTAAAACTGTCATGAAATCATGAATTCCCTGCTATATAGTTAGCTTAGTAGGCTGTTTTTATTTTATTCTAAGCCTTTTGTAAGCTTTTTTAGCTTGTAATATTTTTTTTTTTTTAAATTTGCTAATTTTTTTCAGTAGATTCTTCATTTTCAGTGAGTTCTTTTTTTTCTAGTAGATTTGTCCAAAAAGTTCACCTTTTTCAATACATTTTTTTCGATAGGTTTGTCATGATTCTTCTTTCAAGTTTTTTATTGTTTTGTCAGATTCTTCTGAAAGCTTTTTGTGGATTTTTAAAGTAAGTTCTTCATAGTTTTTCTGTTTTGCTTTCATTGTTCATAGTTTTTCTAGTAAATTTTTTATGATTCTTTGGTTGGTTTCTTTCAATAGGTTCGCTATAATTGTTCATTATTTTTCGGTGTCTTTCGGTATAAATGTATTGGCCAATTTAGCAAGTTCTTCTTTTCTCTAATACATTTTTGTTATTTTTGGCGAGTTGTAATTTTTTTTTTTATATATATAGTATAAACACTTCTTTTTTCTTTAAAATGAATATAGTATGATTGTTAGTACAAAATAACGATAATTAAAATAAACAAAGCACGATAGTTAGTATTGAAAAATTCACAGAAATAGGAAACACGAAAGAAATATAGTGTTGGATATTGTTATCATTATGGAAGTGGAGTTGAAAAAGATGAATATAAAGCTAGTATACATAGTATTTTTTTTTTACAGTACTAGAACAAATATATTAAGTACAGTACTAGCAGTTTTTTCTTTAATATATATATATATATATAAAGTACCGTAAACTGCCATATAAAAGACCTGGGTCTCTTACAGCTCAACAATATTAAAACCTAATATAAGACTCCAGGTCTAGTACATGGTAGAGAGTTTGTACCATTAGAAGAAAAAATTTAAAAAGCATGCATATTTTTCATCTATAGTGGGCAGCCTAGATATTTAAAAAACTCTGCATTTGGTTATTGTAGATTTTGAGATTCACTCCCGGGTCTAGTACATAGGAGTCTGATATCTGAGAGAGTCTTGTATACGGTAGTTTACAGTACTACCATTTTTTTATTAGAACAAACATAGTACAAAACATAGCACAATAGTTAGAATGAACAAGACATGATAGTTAGTGTTGAAAAATTCGCAAAAATGGGAAACACAAAAGAAATATGGGGTGAGTCAATAGAAAAAGTGCAAATTTTTTCTAAGTAAAAGTTTTCTTGACTTTAGGCTTAAATATTTTGGCAATTATCTTATCAAATTTAATAAAAATTTTTTTATTTTAATTCTAATAATTTCAAAATTAAAATAAAAAAATTTTTAGCAAATTTTATTAATTAGTTGTTGAGATATTTTAATTTAAAATTTTACTAAAAATGATTTGTCTCTTTTCTATTAACTCCCTTTTATATAGTGTTGGATATTGTTATTGTTATGGAAGTGGAGTTGAAAAGGATAAACATAAGGCTAGTATACATAGTATTTTTTTTTTACAGTACTAGAACGAAGATATTAAATACAGTACTAATGGTTTTTTTTCTTTTTTTATATAAATATATAAAGTACTACTATTTTTTTTATTAAAATGAATATAGTATAAAATATAGCATAATAGTTAGAACGGACAAGACACAATAGTTAGTATGAGATGTGTAGCATGATATTTAGTGGTACACTAGTTAGTATAGGGTATAGCATAATAGTTTTGGGTTTATATCATATTATTGTAATTTTTTTTGTATTTTTTTTTGTATTTTTGTGTTTTTTTTTAATAAAAAAATATAGTTTTACGTGACTAATTTTGATTGGTGATCACAAGATTACTATGATGACAGGTTACTATAAACTAATGCTTCTATTTTAAAAGCTTTGAACATTAAAAATAAAGTGGCTATCTTATTAGACCAGTTAGAAATTTGTTAAGAATTAATTGTTTATTATGTTTAATATATAAAAAAATGTAAAAGTAATACTTGAGCAATCTTTATCAATAGTAAATTTTTTAAATAAATAAGGTGGTTTGTGTCTTACTGATTTGTTTATCAAAATAGTAACTCAGTTAATTTATTTAATTTCTGATTAATTAAAACTTTACTTCTGATCCATTGAGTAAGGTGCTTGAGAACACCCCTAGTTGAAAGATAAGAATGTATAGTTTAAATTTTATATATAAAACTTAAAAATAATAGAATTATATAATAACTTTAAAAATTTATCAAGTATTTTCTTATTTTATTTATGCATATATAGTGTAGAAGGTTTAAAATAAATAATATTACAAGTTATAATAGCATAGAAAAATAGATTGGGTCTAAACAGGCCTAAGCAAACTGGGTCTAATTTTAAAATCAAGCCTGACCCGGCCTATTACTGTGAGATTTTTTTTTTTTTGGACTAGGCTTGGGCCCAAAAATTTTTCCCAGGCTTGGTTTTGGGCCCTGCTAGGCCCAGCCTATTCCCAATCCTAATGGCACTTGTTATTTAAAAGTAGTTCTCATCTGCTATTTGCCAACAAGTTTAGAGTCTATCATTTACTGATAAGCAAGTATAGTTGTCTTTCCCTTTTTTCAAAAAAAGAGTTACTACAGTAGTTATTGGTTTTTTTAAGAATAAAAACACTTTTATTAGGTGCTAATAGTTTTCTATAAGTCTTTTTTACTTTTGCTAGTTTTCTTCAAAATTTTTTATAAAAAGTGGGCAATTTGGCTTACCTCTTCCAAAAGATTAACATTATTTACTTACCAAATTCAGATAAACTCAGAAATGCAATCATATGTCTTGTTTATCTGTAAATATGGTTTATAACATTATTAGTGGATATGGAGTCTTTGATGAAAGAAGTATCTAACATTAGTTAGTATTCAGATAATATTTTGTTAAAGTTTTATATTATAGTTAAGATATACAAATATTGGTTAATTGTTGTAAAATTTTTTTTAAACCTAATATGGGTTATAATAGTGTATTTTTCTTTTTTCTTTTGGTTTATTTGTATTATTTCTTGATAAAGATAGTTTTTTTTTTTATTAGCTCTTAAGCTTTTCTCTTTGATTTTTTTTTTTTACATATTATTGTACCCTTTTTGTTTTTCTTTTAAAATTCCTCTTTGTTTATTTGTCTTTTTAGTTAGTTTTTTATTTTTGTTTTTTTGTTATTATAAGTAGTTTTGTATTAAATATAAAATCATATTTTCTTTTATTCTTAATAAAAAAAGAAGATATGAAGAAATTAGCTTTGATGAGCTAACAAGATCTTCTAACTTAGTTTATAGATTGGTGCAACAAGTTGCAGCTAAGTATATATATTGCAGCTAAGTGATGTCAGACTTGCAATTGTGAGATTCTTTGTTTAGTTTAGAAATGAGTATTTTATATTAAAATAGTTTACTATTACTAATTAAATAAAGTCTAAAAAATAAGTACTAACAAGACTGCCAAAGTATTTTTTTTAAAAAAAATTCACTTACTATATTATCCTAAAAATAAGCTACTATTTTTGGACCAAAAATTATATAAAAATTTCTGAAGTAGCTTAGGGAAGTGTTATTTATTATGTGATTTTTTGCAAATATTAAATTTACTACCCCTTATATGATAAATGATAATCAGTATTTAAATTAAATTGAAAGCCCGATGGATGGTTTTTTATATACATGATATTTTGTTAGAGACCTCCTCCCAAAAAAATCATGTAATAAATGACACTTCCCTTATTTTTGGAACAAAATTGATTTTTAGTTATTTTTTATTAAATAAAAGTAGTTTCTATATATTAAAGTTAAAAATTTTTTTTTTAAAGTAGTTATACTACAACTTTATTACTTAAGATATTAGATAGAGCAATTCATAGAGCAAATTTATATTTGGTTACCTAAGTTAATTAGCTAATACAGAACCTTAAACATTTTTAATATAGATTATAATTGACCTGCATAAATTTAAAGGTTTTTGCTACTTCTAAAATCAAATAAATTTGTTAAAAATTCAATTATTACATATAAAATTAGTCTAATTTACTAAAAATTAAATCATTACATCTATTTTTAATAAATATAAAATTAAATATACTAGCATAATATATTGTATACTAAACAAGTTTACTTGGAGCATAAAGTTAAAGTTAATTAGTAAAATTTTAAAAATCATAGTATTTTTTTAGTATTTTTATTAATAAAATTATATAAAATATTAAGATTCTCAAACTTTTACTTTTACTAATTGATTATAACTTTATGCTTTAATAAACCTTGTTTAGTACACAAAAATATATTATACTAGCATATTTAATTTTATATTTCATAAAAATTTAAAAGAAGATATTTAATTTTAGATATTTTGATCAAAATATTTAAAATTAAACATCTTTTAAATTTTCAGGAAATATAAAATTAAATATGTCAAAATAATATATTTTTGTATGCTAAACAGAGTTTATTATTGTATAAAGTTATAATCAATTAGTAAAGTTTTGAGAATCTTAATATTTTATATAATTTTATTGGTAAAATCTAAATAGTACTCATATGCAATTTGTGCCTCTTAGCACAAATTTAGCCTATAATAAAAATTAATATTAAATTAAAATTAGCAAAAATATGTAAAATTGCGAGAGGAACATTTTTGCTTAGTTACACGATAGAGAGTTATCTTAGTAAAATTTGAGATATTAGCAATTTTATGATTTTAGATTAGGGTTAGATTAGAGTTATGTTAAGATTAGTTTAGGGTTAGTTTAGAGTTAGTAGAGTTAGTTTAGAGTTAGTTTAGAGTTAGTTTTTAGTCTAAAATTGTGAGAAGAACATTTTTGCTTAGTTGCAAAACAGGGGTTACCTAGTAAAATTTTAAGATATTAACGATTTTATGATAGAGAGACACAAAGTGCATGGGGCACCAACTAGTCCAGTCCATTTTATTAATAAAAATACTAGAAAATACTATAATTTTCAAAATTTAACTAATTTTAATTTTATATTCTAAGTAAACTTGTTTAGTATATAAAAATATACTATTTAATTTTATTTTTCTTAAAAATTTAAAAAAAAATGTATAATCTTGAATTTTTAATTAAAAAATCTAAAATTAAACACCTTTTTTTGAATTTTAAAAAATTATAGTAGTTTAAAAAAAAAGTAGTTTATTTTTGAATATAATTTTTCCAAAATGCAGATAATTTGCTAAAAATAAAATATAACATGTATAAAATTAATATAATTTAACAAAATAGTCAATTATAATCTATTTTAAAATTAATATCAATTTGCTAAAGCTCAAATTTGGATTTTTGCTTAAATTTTCTGCAATTTGCTAAAAAAAAAAATATGATCTATATCAAAAATATCCAAGGTTCTGCTAATGCTATCTTATACTAAAATGTAATTAACCTGGTTTCCATTTGAACCTATATACAACCTGCCAAGAACAAAAACAGCCTTCTTGCTTCTTCTAGATTTATTTCAGATTTCGAATTTACAATTTATTGGCTAGGATTTACTAGCCTATCATAGTATTGACAAATAATGTAACATAACTCGTATGACTTATAAGAATTGTTATATCACAATATCATATAATATATCATTTAATAATAATTTTATATTATATGTCATATAATTTATATAGTTTTATATCATATAAACATATTATATAACAATATGATATTATCATTTGTTAATACTAGCTTATTATGACCACCTCTTTTCTTTAAAATTTTTCTATCTAAATCCTAGTAGAAAGACTATTCTATGATCTATCTACAATGAATAAACCAATATATATATATAGAAAGAGAAAAAAAAAATAAAAGTGAAAGAAAAATAATAGAGATAAAATATAGACTAATGATATAAAAATAAAAAAAAGACAAATAAAAAAAAGACAAAAATAAAAAAAACAAATAAAAAAAAAATATTTCTAACTATAACCAGTGATGATCATTATCAGGATGCCTATATCTCAAAAACGTACTAAGTAAACAGGATTGGGTTCTCTAAATAAAAATGTTCAGAACTCCCAAAAACCTTACAAAAACTAAAATCAGGTCCTAACAAACCCTTATAGTAGGTCTATATTATTTTATATAAGTGCTGTCAACAGAAAACCTGTCATCGGGCTTTCAATATTCAGTTGGCTTTCTGTATACTATCTATGGGCAATCTATTCCAATGATAAATTGTTCGTAAACGGCATACAGAAAGCCAACTGAACATTGAAAACCCGATGACAGGTTTTCTATTTACAGCACTCATATAAAAAAAAATAATTCTCTAATTTCTAACCCTAACTCTAAAAATAATTAGGGGTGGTGATGATCACCACTGGTAATTTTAAGTATATTTCATAAAAAAAAGACAAAAATAAAAAAAAGACAAATAAAAAAAAGACAAAAATAAAAAAAAAAGACAAAAATAAAAAAAAAAACAAAAAAAAAAAAAGAAAAAAAAAAAAAAAAAACAAAAAAAAAAAAAAAAAAAAAAAAAAAAAAAAAAAAAAAAAAAAAAAAAAAAAAAAAA
>CAJVPY010005735.1:0-11167 GCA_910591965.1 Dentiscutata erythropus
TTAAAAAACCTCTCTTTTACTATATAAATTTCTTTGAATTTCTTTGCAAACAATACTATTGTTTGTAAAAAAATTTACATAGTAAAAGAGAGGTTTTTTAAAGATATCTTAGTACTCACCAAGCTAATTTTGATGCTCTAACTACCATTAGATATGTCTTGACAAGCTTTACAAAAGTCTCTTAAGCAAGAAAGATGATTAACTTAGTATGAAAAAAAGTTTACTTTGTGCGAACACCATATTCGCACCATAGTAAATTTATATAGTAATCGAAGTTACATTTTACTAAAATCATACTTCAGTTAACTGGAGAATTATCAATTAAATTATTTTTGCGCAACATCTTTTCGTTTCTACATATTATCTTTTTTTTTTTTTTTCTTTTTTTGCATTTATATAAAGTAGATATTCCTTTCTTATTTACAACTTTTTTTTTCGCTCTCCATTCTTTTTTTTTTTGATCTTTTGCTAATGTTTCCAACATAAGTAATAACTTCTTTTAATATTCATGATTTTTTTTTTGATTCCTATTTAAAAGGATATAGGGATATCAAATTTTTTAACTTTCTTTCTTAATATAGATAAATATTTTTTTCAATTCGCTTTGCTCTTTTTGAATTCTTAGGGAATATCGAAATATCTGGTTTCTAGCTTGATAGCATTTTCGATACAGGTATTATTTTTTAAAAATAAGAGATCTTTCGATTATATAATATTTATTTATTCATATTAGTTTTTTTTTTTAGTTTTAGAATTTTAGAAGCATTTTTGGTTTTTTTTTTTGTCTGATATCCATACTATGATGCACAAATCAACTTCCTTTCATTTTAAATTTTCTTTAAAATCACGATCCCATAAAATAATTCTACAAAAAAGGTATTGTTTCTCTTTATCTTCTGATTCAAGTGATTATTCACTTTCTCGTTCTCGCTCTCATGCTCATCAATCTCATACCCATCGGTCTCGCACTCGTCAATCTTGTTTATATCATTCTCGAACTCATCATTCTCACTCTTGAACTTGTTGTTGTTCTCGAACTCATTATTCTTGTTTTCAAACTCATTGTTCTCGCTCTCAAACTCATTGTTCTTGCTCTCAAACTTGTCATTCTTGCTCTTATTCTCGCTTTCGCTCTTATTCTTGTTCTAGTTTATATTTGCACTGAAATTCATATAATCATAGTAGATCGGTTGAAGATATATTATTTAGTGGATAACCAATAGTAATATCTGCAATACCATATAACTAATATAATGTTTAGATGATAGAAGAAAATATTAAAAAGTTAACAATAAAAGCACTTTGGAAGAAGGTTAAGTAATTTATTTATATTAATTTTTTTTTGTCTAATACGAATATCGGCTAATAAAAATAATGTTATTATAGAGAATTTAGCTTTAAAATCTCAAGTATCTTGACTTAAGCAAAGGTAGCTTTGGCTGGAAAGAGCACACTCAAATACATCAGACTTACTATATTTGCAGTTGTCAGCTATTGTGGATAATTTAGAAGAATTCTGTATCGATAATAAAGTGGTTCGAGAAAGGTCATTTTCTCCTGGAAGACCCCATGATTCAAATGAAACAAGATTCAGGAAAGGGCAATTAATTCTAATGGATCCAGAATATAAAGCAGCTTTTAGGGTATATATTTGCTATTTTCAGTGATTTACTTATAATACTAACAATAGAAATATCAGATTATATTATATTATAATTATAAAAAGAAGTGCTCTGGGTTGCAAAACAATTGGCAAATGATAGTCCTAATTTGAAATTGGATGAAAAAAAAGGATGGCAGAACCAAAAAAATTTTGTTGAACTTACTATTCTCCCCGCTATTAAAAAATATATTAACAAAAGCCTTGAATATCTTGATGAAGAAGTTGTTTAGGTGAAGACTGGTGTTTTAATCTAAATAACATGCAGCCAATTCTTTTACTAGAAGCTTTTAGAAAAATGGTGATTAGAGTTCTAATGAACAGGTTAACAAAAGTTCTTCAGAAAAGAAAATTCTAAAAGATAGAAACTTTGCAGACCTTCTAGAAGAGGGTATTATAGCACCAGTACAACTTATAAACTGCCTTATAAAAGAGACAAAGGAGAAGAAAAAAGAACTGTGGCTCCTGTTTCAAGACATAAAAAAAGTCTTCGACTCAGTAGGGCTAAAAATGCTTAGTCTCGCTCTGCAAAGAATCAAGATTTCACAAATAATGATTAACTTTATTATAAATTTGTTTGAAAATCGAGAAATGGAGGTCTTAACAAGCCTGAGCACAACAGAAAGGTTTATAGCAAGAGATGGAATCGATCAAGGGAAGGTGATTTCCCCTCTGGTTTGGAGAATATTTTAGTATTCTGCAGATCCGATCTGAAGATCCAAATCTGATTCGGATCTGGTGATCAGATCGGTCCCAGATCCATGATTTATAGAATCCGCCAAATTCGAATCCATATTGAGAATCCGATCCAAAAGATCTGTTGGATCTGTTCACACTAATTGGCTGTATTTAGAAGACTCTAATGGGTTAATTTAGTGATAGTACCTGCATGAGAGTCACCTGGGTAATCTGTCATATGACAAAGTTCGTATGATTAGCTAATTTATATTGATTAAAACATGATCATTGACCAATCTAAATTTAAATTTTGCAAGTATTGTAGACTTTTATTATTATTAGTGAAGCTTTACATTAAATTTTACATTCAAATCATAATTCTATTTTATTTTTATTCACCACAAATACTACGTACTAGATATCCGCTATAACTCTTAGTTTATATAATAATGAGTGCAATACCACTCATATATACTATATTGATCTGCTACTAAAGTAAACCCAACTACAATTACAACTGCTTACCCAATGATTTATAATGAATATGTATAGTAAATATTAAGTTAATTATTATTAAAGTAAGATTTTTAAGTTAGGTTTTTCAAGATCAAAACTTATACATTAATGTCTCAATCAGCCTTTTTAGTTGATTATTTTTAGCATTTAAACCTGGTGATTTTTATTAGTGAAATGTTACATTCTCAAAAGTACAATCATTCAGTGGGCGACCCGAAGTAATTATACATAATGTCAACAAATCATATACTGTCAATTGTGTAACTATATCAGATCTGGATCTTTAGAGTCAAATCCAGATCTGAACATGGATCTGATTCAATTTTTCGAATCAGACCCGGATCTTTAAAAATATTCATCTGATTCAATCTGTGTGGAATACTGGAATATTTTATGACTTGTTGCTGGCAGAAATACAAAATAGTGAAAAACGAGGCTACAAGCTAGAAGTCAAATGTCCAAAAAACTTAAGTAGAATAAAAATGAGCTCTCAATATATGAATATACCAGTTATAGCATATGCAGATGATACTATCTTCGTTGCATTTAACAAGAAGAAGCTAAAAGAAATCATTACTATAGCACAGGAATTTTACAAAATAAATGATATTGAAATAAATAGTAAAAAATAAGAGCTCCTGGTTATAGGCAAAGAAAGAACGAAGAAGCCAAGGTTTATTGAAATGAGTACACCAAATGAAAGAGCTATCGAAAAGAAACCAAGTGAGGTAACAAGGTTCTTCGGCATTTGGCTATCTAGGAAGATTAACCAATCCTATATAATAGATATTATTAAAAAAGAAACACAGACAGTAATCAAAGCAATATACAAAAAGAGCACAACTCTTGCATAGTTAGTTTATATTAACAATAGAGTTTTAATCCCGAGGTTGGAATACAGAATGCAACACTGTATAATTCCAAGAAACCAATATGACAGACTCCAAAGCCCACTGCTAAAGATTATCAAAAATAAGTCAGATTTTGCAACAACAACAGCAAATACGATTATGACACATAAAAATATAGTAGGGATCAAAACAGTCTGGCAAAATCAAATGGCCCACCATATAACCGAGCTGAGAAAAAGACTAAACAATAACAGTGAAGTAGGCAAGGTGACATGGATTAGATTACAACAGGCTCAGATAGATTGCAAAAGTACACAATACATATTAGGGCTAGATACGGAAAGGTTTAAAAAGATCCATTTAAAACAAAATCTAGCCTATAAAATCTTAGTCGCAGCCAAAGAGTTAAACCTAAGTATAAGATCAATTGAAATGGAAGATAACCTGAGGCTCATAGAGTCAGGCGTAGAAATCATAGACCTCCTAGATGACAAAGAAATTAAAAGTTTCGCACAAGAAAGAAAAATGAGAATCCTGGTATTAGAACAATTACTGGACAAAGAAGGGTGAATCTGTTTATATAAAACCAGATCAAAAGGTGCAAGCAGGAAAAAGCATCTGGAAAACCTCCTAACTGGTTTAAAAAAATTGAAGAAACAGTCCTTGAGAACCTTGGGAAAAGAAGAGTCAGACCTGATCTAAAAAAATGAACACCAAACAGTCTAACACCCCAAGTAAATATCTCTTTAGTAAGTAATGACAAAAGAAGAAAGGAATGGATACTGATTAGATCTGGGAGTACAGTAGAAGTGGAAAAAATAGTTAAAAAAAGAGGAAAAAAAATAGAAATAACAGAACATTGAAAGGCAACTCTCGATCTTTACAAGAATATGCTCATACTTACTAAATGTAAAGAATGTAACATTGATGAAGCAAAAAGTAGTGAAGCAGATTTTACTTGTACAAATAGAAGTTGGAAAAGCAATATACTGGCAATTAACCCAAGATTTATTCAAAAAATTTATTCTCAAGATGAGAGACAAGAACTTTGCATTCCACTAAGCTGCTTCATAAGCCCATTTCAGCAAACAAGCCTACCTATAAGTAGAGAAGAGAATACTCAGGAATGTCAAATTAAAGATATCACAATTTATCCAATGAAGAATGAGTTAATAGATCAGGTCATCGAAAGCATATAAATTGCAAAAAAAATTAAAAAAGCAGTGACCAAGTTTAAAAGTGAAAAGAAAATCTCCTTCTACACAGATAGGTCTTTACTTAATCCAACAAAGGAGCTAGAGAAAAAGAAAATGGGTTTTGGCTGGGTTGTAGTCTCAGAAAAAGAAAATAAAACTGGCAGACAAGTACTAGCCAACTTTCATGGGGCAATAAAAAACTGGCTATCATCAACAAGAGCAGAACTTGGTGCAATATGGACAGCCCTTCTAGCAGCTCCATGCAAAACCAAAATCAAAATATGTATTGATAGCACGGCAGCAATACAGGCAGTACAAGCGAGCCAAAAAAAGAGAGAAGCATCCGAAATATTAAAGAGAAAAACCTCTGTCTTTTGGAGCAAATACAGCGAACGATCAAGTTGAAAGAGCTTAAAATCCATTTTAAGAAAGTTAAGGCACATAGTGGAGTTAAAGAAAATAAGGAAGCAGACAAGCTTGCAAAAAAAAGAGCTCTTAGTACAGAAATAATCAACCCAAGATGGCCATAAAACAAATATGCAATAACAGAGTTAAGATGGAAAAACCTAAAAGTAGATAACTCAACAAGAAACTTTATTATATGACTAACAGAAGCCACTATTGATATGGAGTGGAAAAATTTAAAAAGTATAATTAAATGAGTTGAGGTGGAGCAAGAAACAGAAGCAATTGTATAAAGTGAAGTATGGAAAGACATAGAGCAAGTATGAGAAAGAAACTGTAGAAGCATAGCTCAAAATAAAGAATAGGTCTTCAAGATAAAGTGCCTAAATGGCTTGCTCCTAACAATACAAGTCCTAAATATGAGAAAGGCAGAGCTATACTTGGATGATATATGCAAAATATGCTGGCAAAAAGCCAAGACACAAGATCACTTTGCTGCCTGCTCAGAACTACAGAAAATGTGGTATATCTTAAAAAAAGAAGTAAACGAATTACTCATAGAAAGGTGACTAAAGAAAAAGAGAAATTAGAAACCAGAGATATACAAAAGATACAAGACCTGATTTTTGGCAAGGGTATACAAGAAAGAATCTTAGCAAGAATTGAGCTAATGAAGGGGGTTAATTACAGAGCAGAGACAAGAAATATTAACACGATTGTAAGCAAAACAAGAAAGATCAGCAAGTTCGTCCAAGCTATACTTAGCCACTTCCAGTACCAGTTTTTCAAGCACTTCTGGAGCTTTTTATGCGAACTAGTAACGGATTGGAAAAAGCGTAATGGTATAACCAAAGAGAAGAAAAGAGAAAAGGCTGGTAAAAGAAAATCTAAGAGGAGAAACAACGAAGCGGATAAAGAAAATACCGACTCTCGGACTACCAACCACAAGAAGGAAAGGACAAGAGGAAGCGATGGTAAAAAGAAGAGAGAAAAAATAGAGGTATCAAAGAAAAGAGACAAAATAATTGAAGATTGGGTCTCATAGAGAAAGAAGCCAGCATGGTCCTTGCTGGTTAAGATCCAACAAAATCATTAGGCATTTCTGACAAAGCATATGACAGCCTACTTATAATCAAGGAAGGTATTAGTTATGGTACAAAATCCTTAGTAAGTTAAAGATCCCAAGAGAGGTAAACAGTTGTTATAGCAGGTCACACTAGGTATTTAACTTGGTGAGTCTTTATTGAGTTAGAGCAATAAGTTGTAAAAATTTAGTACATAGTATATTGTATATAAATTTTATAGCAGTTCACATAAATAAAGGCAGGATCGCTTAAAAAAAAAAAAAAAGAAGTTGTTCGGGTACTTCAAAGCAACTGTAAGAGTGTTTCTATAACTGCAAAAATTAAAGCAGATGAAGAAAAATTGAGAGCAAATAGGAGAAGGACTGGAAAAAACTCTCGAATGCAAGATGTAAAATTTTTTAATTTTATTTTTTTAATTTTTTTTTACTGTATAAATTATAATTTTATATATGCCTACTTGCTTTTTTGCATTTTTATTTTTTAGAAAAAAAAAAGAAAAATAGATGAGTTGCAACATATGATTCGGGTTAAAGACCCTTTTATTGAAAAGTATTGCCCAAGCTCCATAAGCAAAAAAGCTTGGAAACAAGACCTCACCGAAATAGTCGTTGCAATGGCTTATCATTCTGATGAACTATTCGAAACGGATATTGAACTTGTAAGAAAGGAACTTAATAAAAATAAACGTCCAAGTAAAGAAGATGAGGAGGTAGATAATAATCATATAATTAAGATCTATGCTCCGGCATGGAGATCTAAAAGGGTAATTTTTATATTTCGTTTTGAATTCATTTCTTTTTGATAATACTCATATCAGATTAATTCTACCTTTTTTTTAAATTTTATTTTGAATTTATTTTTTTTTGATAATACTTGTATCGGAATAATTCTACTTTTTTTTAAAATTTCATTTTGAATTTATTTCTTTTTGATAATACTCATATCGAACTAATTCTACTTTTTTTTTTTTTAAATAGTGCAAAAAGCTCTTCTATAAGGCTGAAGACATAGCCTTAACAAACCAAATTCATAAAATGCAGAAGTACCGACATTGAGAAGATAGTTGAAAAAACAATACAAAACCGCTACTTGATGCTCCTCATTGAACAATTTCTTCATCTTATAACTATAAAAACCAAAAAAATATTTCTTTGGTATGGCCCAACAATAATAATTCAGAATTAAATGAAATTAACGATTTCAAATCAGATGGTTTAGTATCTAATGATGGTTTGGTGTCTAACAGCAATAAATCAAATAATGAAATTGTGCCTGATGATAATGATAATTCCAGGCATAATAATAATAATAATATCACGCCAATGTAAATATTTAAAAAAAATGTTTAAAAGTTTTATGAATTTTATTAATTTGGCATTTTTTTTAGCTTTAACAATGTTTCTGAATTCGATTATAGTAATCTTAGAACTGAACAACTATATATATTTAAAGTATACTTATAAGGTTTGTAATATATTTATTAATTTTTTATTATTTCAGAACCAATAACCCTGAAACAAACAATTCTAGCACGTTTAACTCTACATCTAACTCCATGTCTAACTCTATGCCTAACTCTATGCCTAACTCCATGTCTAACTCCACGTCTAACTCTTCTATGCCTAACTCTATGTCTAAATCTACGTCCAACTCTAAATCTTCATCTAATGCGTCTAACTTTATATCTAAACCAACATCAAAAAGTAATTGCCAAAAAAATAAAGATCCTAAAAGCTCTTCCAAAAGTTCTACCTCTTCCAAAGGTTCTTCTAAAGGTTCTTCAAAAGGTTCTTTAAGAGAATCTACCAAAGATTTCTTCAAAAGAAGAGGTTGTCTTAATGTTCCTACTAGTAACTTCAATTATATTAGAACTGAAATGATGATTACAATAATTAGCAAATGGAAATTTGATTTTTTAGTAATTGCATGTGATTAGTATTAGCAAAAATTGTAAATATGCTATATAATTAGTATAAGCAGAAATTTGTAATGCAAATTGAATAAATATAATATATATATTTTATGAAAGATAGATATAATAAAATATAAAGCAATACTAGCTAGCCAATATCCAAGCTGAACTTAAATATTTGTAACAAAATTCTATAAAAACTCAAGTATATATATATATACAATGAATAAATCGATTGAAATTTTGTAAGTTTTGTTAAGTATAATAAAGTAAAAATACGATATCGGCTAGTGAATACCCAAGCTGAATTATCAAAAATCTATATATATATATATATATATATTTAGCTCTTTGACAGCTTTGCTGAAGCTCAAATACAATACTTTATTAAACAAACTTAAACAGTATGAATAATTACAGTATAAAAATTGCAAGCCCAACATCTTCTGGCTGCATTTAGTGTGCCCACAAGCAACATGTCGCACCAACCTATATGTAAGTTAGAAGATCTTGTCAGCCTGCCAAGAGCTTATCTCTTCATTCTTACTTTCTTCACTAAGAGCAAAAGAAAATAATGTTCTGTATTCTCAATACTAGAATGTATATCAAGAAGAAAAGAAGTTTATATACAAAAAAACACACAACAAAAAAGGGAAAATAATAAGAAATAAAAATAGAGGAAACAGAAAATGTAAAAAAAGAAAAAACAAAGAGATAAGCTCTGACAGGCTGAACAAGAAAAAGCCATCTCTCGAGAGGAATAGCAACTACCTCTATCAAGAAATAGCACAAAAGCAAATACAAAAAAGAAAAATGAGAGTACACTATTATAACCTGTGCTAGACAAGTATAAAAATTATATAACAAATACAATATTTATATATCTTTACTGTAAAGCTTCGCCTTAATGTTATTGTTTCTTTCCGACTGTATAACCAACTCCGGAATATTTGGTTCTAACCTAATTTGTATCTCGAGCTAGGTACTGTTGCTATCCGTAAACCCATATCTCAAGCCACCTGCTGCTGCTATTAGAACTTGGAACCTGTTCAAATTAGTAGCGCCATATTCATCGAACGCATGGTTGTAATCTACTTGGCTATTTAGATTTGGAATGTAAACACTGTCAATCTTTTGGAGAGGGTAAGCCAAATCCCACTTTTTGAAAAAAATTTTTTGGAAACTGAAGGAAAGCGGAAATAAAAGAAGAGAGTTGCAAGTCAAAATTTTCAAATAAGTGTGTTGAAAAAGCAGAGTTTCTTGTTGTTTCCCCTGTGTTCTTTATTAAAGTAACGGCCTAACAGCTTCGTCGATGGAGTTGGGCCTCCCCACCCATACTCCAACAAAATTTTTTATACAAGGGCACCACTTGCCAGTTATCTTGTATAATAATGCTCCTGGCTTGCATATCAAACATCTTTTTAAAGGAGTTTCCGAGAGTAGTAGTTAACCTCTAGACAAACTACTGTTCTAGCCACGACTCTCCAACAAGTAGTTCTAGTTTTTCTTTAGCAGAAAATTTTGGTCCAGGTGATCGTCAAGAAGAGTTGTTGTTTAATTTATTTTTTAAAAATCTATATATTACAAGAAAAAACCTATATATATATATATATATTCGCTTAAATTTGTAAGTATCATTAAATATAATAAAGTAAAACTGAGATACCAGCTAGCAAATACCTATGCTAAACTATCAAAATCTATTTGAAAACTTCAAATATCTGAGCTGAAATCTATATATACTAAGCAAAAACATATATATATGAATATATATGAGTATAAATTGCTCAAATTTTGTAAGTAGAGGTGTGGTGACTTAGTGTAGTAGTCTAGTTATCACCCTTTTCAAGTGGCAGATCTAGAGTTTAAATCCCACTGGCGACGATATTTGAAAAATAGGCCTGTGTTCCTTGTGTTTGGTTGATGGCTATGCTTATCGGTTAGATCTAATCTGTAACTTCGGTCACACTATCTAGTAATGGGAGCTTTGGTGCAATAAATCCAAGAAACTGATATAACTGAAAACCCATTTGGCAAGTCCCAAGTTTGGAGGTAGTAGTGATCTATGACGGTACACAGGAAGGCTGAATTCGAACCAGGGCCTGAGATCGGAGAACCAAGTAACCAGGTTCTAATAGCAGAGGACATACCAGCCGAACCATCGAGTTGTCGCACTAGAGGAAAAAGACATATGCTCCGAAAGTATGGACCAAGGAGAGGGCATCCTTCAGGCACCTAAAGCCTGGGCAGACCGACCCTTCTGGGTTGCTAGCTAGAAGTAAAGGAGAGACTGATAAAGAATCTGGGTAAGAAGACGGTCTAAATGCGAGGTACTGGGTTGCTAGAAACCAAAACAAGGGCAAGAAGTACGTAATGGGTGCCTAATTAGGAAGGTTGGTGCTTAAGAAACGTCTGTAGAATGGCAGCACCTCAAAAGGTGATGTGAAATACGAATATGGAACAGTAGGTCAATATGTACTAATTAGAAAGAAGTTATAGAAACAAGCACATGAATACATGTGTAGGACATGTACCATTGTATTAGGTTTACCTCAAGGATAGATTAGGCCTATATAGGTTAGTAAGTTTTAAGGCAGGGTATGAAAGCCAATATAGGGTAATACCAATATCTACTTAGTTTAGTGAGGAAACTCTCTGGGTTAGAGGGCTGATGGAGATAGTTAGAACCAGATAGTTTAAATAGGTACCCCCCTAGTTGGGGTACAGGTACAGCAGATAGTGTAGAACCTTTGGGCGGACTACTTAAGGGTAGAGTGAACATAGATCATTTCTAATATAAGTAGATCAACCAAAAAAATATTACACAAAAATTGAACACATGTTACATATAAAAGTTTTTAAAA
>CAJVPY010005736.1:0-11167 GCA_910591965.1 Dentiscutata erythropus
TGATCTGGTATTGTAAAATAGTTTTTTTATATGTTGCACACCGGGTGAAAAGTCAGTCGTGTAACATCGACGGTCGCCTTAGCATGACAACCAAAATCAGTACGTAATCTCCATTTAAAATCGCATGTGTGCCAGGCTGATGACACATTAATCAAGTCATTTGCAACAAATAAAAATTCCAAGATAACGATAATAAAATTATAAATTTCTAAAGCTATTTCTTACTCAAATCGAGTCCTTTTTATTTTCAAAAAGTATACTTCCTCTCTTTCTTCAAACCCTTAGCCTCCAATACAGAACAAATATTCAAACTGTTTCTTTTTATAATTGTATAATTTTTCAAAATTTTTACACCAGAATAAAGCCGTTCAAAGTTGATTATTAGGTTAACCGTCCCCCGGAAATTAAACAAGCCAATCACAGAACAGCATAAACTTCATTAATCATGTGATTAAGGTTTACCAATGAGATTTGATCAAATATTTTTGGGGCGACCGGATATTGTAAATCATTTCATCATCACAGCGATATTCTTATAGGTGTAGATATCACTGCAATGACAATGAGTGAAGTAATTTGTGGGTTTCATATCCTGTTACTCATATGTGTTTGTTTAAATTTCCTCATCCCCCTCTTGCCTGAGCCAAATATATCGATGTTAAACTAATAATCAACTTTGAACGGCCTGATGACCTTTAAAGTTCTTAATGTAATACGCATTAAAAGTTGATAATAAATCTCAAATAAAGTACAGAATAAATATATCAACTAATAACATATAGTTTCCAAAATATTTTTTAAATAAAAGAAGCTTTTCTTATGATTTTCATATAAACCTAATAAAACTTTGATTTTTTGGGGGGAATTATTAGAATATTGATCTATTTCAAATTTTAATTCACTCTTTAATAGATTTATTTGCACCGATAATTTCAAGTAGAAATATTATATTCATAAAACTGTGTTATTATAACACCATATATAGTATGAATTGGAGTTAGATTAGGGTTAGGGTACAACTTTAAGATATATAGGAGTTTTTTATATAATATAATATATATTAGATATAAGGTTTAAATTTCAGTTCTCATGAGGTTTTTAGGGGCCTTAATCATTTTTACTTAAGTTACCCGATCCCATTTACTTAATATGTTTTTGAGATATTATATGGGGTCTTTGCCTTGAAAATTGAGTTACGGAATATAGTAAATCGTATGTCCCATACCTGATTTCAAGGCAAAGATCCCATATAACAGTGTTATGAATATAAATTTTCCTTTCAAGTTATAATAAATAATTTTTTGATAACTTTTCATATAAATATTTATTATATGATTTGTTTTCAATTTGGTGAGTGCTATTATCAATCCACGCATTTTAAGAGCATTGACGTATTTCGTTTATTAATTAGAACTTGTTTGAAGCAATACTGCAATATCGATATACTTTTTAAATTTGGAACCATTTTCAGTAATTTACTATTTTTGAAATTTCTATTTTCATAAAAAATGCTTAGACATAGTAAAATTTGTAATGTATACTTATAATTGCATCTTTTTGCTACAAGTATTTAATAGGCTTCGTATGTTTTATAAATTATTATAATTAATTAATAAAGCTAATAAATATTTAATTCTGATTGTGTTCTCAAGCATCAACCTAAATTTGATTTTATACAAGTATTAGGATGTAATTTTTGCTACAGTTTTTAAAATTTAAAAAATTTTATCTAAATTTTTAGGACGTTTTGATATTCAAAATTTAGATAAAAATTTCTCGACAGCTACCCGCCAAAGTTGAAGAGATTTTTTATTTTAATTCTACGAATTCGTAGAACTGAAATAAAAAAATTCATCGAATTTGACTAGGTATTTGTCGAGAAATCTTCAATTAAAGATAAAAAAAAAAAATTTTGAACATAGGGATGGTTAACTTTGAATGATTTTTCTAAACCACTAACTAATCAAATCGATGAAAAATTTTCAACGAATTTGGATATTTGTCGAGAAATATTCATCAAAATTAAGGCTATAGAAAATAATTTTCTTGTTTATCTTTAAGTGATAATTTTTTAACAATTACTTAGTATAACTTGATTAATTTTTTTAAATTAATTATAGCTATAACTGTCCTAAAATCAGCTAGTCTGTCGCTTGAAAGAGTCGCTTCGTGTAACCAAAGATTAGGTTATGTAGGGTCGAAAAAGGCGTGTTAGATTTGGCGAGCGGTTAAGCAGAGTTTCCGGATCGTTTAGGGAAAGAATAGTCTTAGTAACTACTTTTAGCGGGTGTACGTATTATTTAGATATAGACTTGTATATTTTATTTTCATATTTGTAAGATTATATGTGGTTAATAAAGCAAAGACGGGAGTTATCCCTCATCAAGGGCCAAAATGGCCTTTATTTATAATTATAAATTCAGTTATTTACATTCACTGGAATTATCTATATTAATGGAATCCTCAATAAACCTCAAAAGTATCAGTATTGTTATTATCACCGAAATTATCGAAATTATCATTATTGTTCAGACTTGCCCATTACTCTAGTCTGGGTTTTCGAAGAAATCTAGTCGATCGAGGATATCTAGGCGGGAAGTCTAAACTTGGAAATATCCGAGATCACTGAGGTACGTACGTGCCTGCTTCAGGTCACATTTATGGTTTCATAGCAGTTTGCAAAAAAGTGACCTCTGCAGATCATAATGTCATGTAAAAATCACGAGAAATCGACCGATTCTAGTAGAAACGTTTATTTATCGAAAATTTATGATCAACTAGTGCGATGGGTGGCACGAATGCGCCACCCATCTTATTATTATTATTATTATTATTGATCATATATATATAAATTATTAAATTAATCACTTGTTTATTAGATGAAATAAATTAAAAAATTAATATTAAAATAATTGTATGAAATGAATAAGAAAATTAGTATTAAATTAACCACTCATTGATTAAATGAAATAATCAAGTCTAAACTAGATTGATCACATCCTATAAACAATGCTCAAAAAAATCTCTAAATATTATTAAATCTAGTGTCTAAATTAGTAATTAGCTAATAAATAGCAATATTCAAATATAACAGGCACACACACTCTCACTCTTTCCAATTTTTAAAAATTTTATTTAAATAACTACCTTATTTTGTACAAAATTTTTTATCAAAATGGTTGATCAATTTTAATATTAGGATTGTTTGATTCTAATTTAAAACCGATCTTATTATTCCAAATATACAAATATTTCAGTGTGGAGTTTTTGCAAAGTGTATCAGATAATGCTTTTCCTACTTCGGATCCAAGATTATTTTCATTGATAATTAACGTTGTTAAGGAGGTGTTCTTGCAAAGTGCATCAGCTAATGCTTTTCCTCCTTCTGATCCAAGATTATTCTTCTCAAGATTTAATGTTATTAATGAGGTGTTCTTACAAAGTGCATCAGCTAATGCTTTTCCTTCTTCAGATCCAAGATCATTATTATGGAGTTTTAACGTTGTTAAGAAGGTGTTCTTGCAAAGCGCATCAGCTATTGCTTTTCCTCCTGATCCAATTTTATTACTACTGAGATCTAACGATGTTAAGAAGGTGTTCTTACAAAGTGCATCAGCTAATGCTTTTCCTCCTTCGGATCCAATTTTATTACTATTGAGATCTAATGATGTTAAGGAGGTGTTCTTACAAAGTGCATCAGCTAATGCTTTTCCTATTTCAGATCCAAGATTATTCCAACCGATATTCAAATATGTTAAGGAGGAATTCTTGCAAAGTGCATCAGCTAATGCTTTTCCTCCTTCGGATCCTATAATATTATAAGTAAGATATAAAGTTGTTAAGGAGGTGTTCTTACAAAGTGCATCAGCCAATGCTTTTCCTCCTTCGGAACCAAGATTATTACCATAGAGATTTAACGTTGTTAAGGAGGTGTTCTTGCCAAGTGCATCAGCTAATGCTTTTCCTCCTTCAGATCCAAGATTATTATCATAGAGATTTAACGTTGTTAAGGTGTTATTGCAAAGTGCATCAGCTAATGCTTTTCCTCCTCCTGATCCAATTTTATTACCATAAAGATTTAATTTTGTTAAAGAGGTAATCTTGAAAAGTGCACATGCTAATGCTTTTCCTTCTTCTGACCCAAGCCCATTCGAAGTAAGATCCAATGACGTCAGTGTGGTGTTCTTACAAAGTGCATCTATTAATGATTCTCCTCCTCCAATGTTATTGTCTCGAATATCTAAATCTTTTAGAGTAGTGTTCTTGCAAAGTGTTTCAACAAATGCGTAACCTCCATTTAATCCAATGTTATTTTTTCTAAGATTCAAAGAAGTCAGTGTGGAGTTCTTAAAAAGGGCATCAGCTAACGCTTTTCCTCCTTCGGATCCGAGATGGTTATTATAGAGATTTAACGTTTTTAAAGAGGAGTTCTTGCAAAGGGCATCTGCTAACGCTTTTCCTCCTTCTGATCCAAGATTATTACTTTCAAGATTCAAAGAAGTCAATGTGGTGTTCATACAAAGCGCATCAGCTAATGCTTTTCCTCCTACTGATCCAAGATCATTTTCTCGAAGATTCAAATCTTTCAGCGTGGTGTTCTTGCGGAGTGCCTTTATTAGCTTGCTTATTTTTATCAAGTCACATTTATTAGAAGAAAAATCCCAGATTGAAGCACTTTTTTGATCTTCAGGGCTATGCTGGCTGTTTTCGAGGATTTCTTCAAAAAGTTCTAACGCTTTGAGAAATTTGCCTTGCTCAAAAAATTCAAGTGCTTTCTTTCTCAAATCCTCAAGAATATAGCCGATATGCGCTGAAGTATTTGAATCATGTAAGTAAAGTGGTGATGATGTAATTTCAAATGTACTATTATTGTCTTGACATTTTGAGGAAATTTCACTATTCTCAGATAATGTCTCGATAAGATGGTATTGACTCAAAGTTTCATCAGGAATAATTTGTTTTAAAGTATTAAGAATTAATCTTGTTTCTGGACGATTGGCAGGATCGCTGTTCCAACATTTTTGATAAAGTTCGACATATTGAGATGGTGTACCTTCTATAGGTTCTTCTCTATTTCCTTGAAATATGTGAATAGCAAGTGTAAGTGCAGATTCGATGGATAGGAATGGTGGTCTTCCGCTTGAAATTTCCCAAAGAATTACACCAAAGCTATAAATGTCAGATTTCTTATCACGCTTATATTTTTGATCAACAAGGCACTTAGGTTCCATATACGCCGGCATCCCAAGAACAATTGAGTTTGAAGTCATAGGCATTTTATTCATCTGCTTTGATAATCCAAAATCCGTAATCTTCGGTTGTCTTTGATTAATTAAGATGTTTTTCGAATGCTAAATTATTATGATTAAAGTATGTATTAGTCAAGTACGTATTAGTAAATTAATAACAGATAACTGATAAATATAAAATCTATTAAATATAACATAGTACTTACCAGATCTCTATGAATAATATCCTTATCATGTAAAAATAAAAGTCCAAATGCTATTTCCTTAGCAATGCGTAGTTTATCTGCCCATTGTAATTTTGTAAAATTTGTCATTAAGTATTCTCGTAAAGTTCCGTCGTCAGCGTATTCTAATACCATATTATAATATCCATTGCTATCTATATATTAGATATTATTGTTAATTTAGCATATTATTATATGACAGCTTCAAAAATTATAAATTGCTTGTTTACCTTTTGTCACTCCATAGAATGTAATAACGTTTTGATGGCAAGAAACACTTCGTAATAGTTTAAGCTAATTATATTAATTATAAGTTTAGTATTCTGTAGTAAGATATCTTTAAAGTTTTAACATAAGTAATACCTCATAAATAAAATCTTTAGTAATCTTTTCATCTATGCTTGTATCAACTTTAACGTTAAGACATTTAAGGGCAACTGTTAATTCGCTGTCTCTCCACTCGTATTTATGAACCTTTCCAAAACCTCCAATGCCGATCAAAATTGGGTTAGTAAATTTATTATATTCGATAAAATCAATATGCCCTTCAGAAATAGCTTTTTCAAGCCATTCTTCTGATTTGTTTGGCATAGTTTTTATATGTACTAATATTTGTCGAAAATCAATGTTCGTGCGTATAAACACTGAAATAGTTTGTTTTTTTTACATACGTACTACGTTCCACGGCACTTTAATTTTACCAGTACATGAATGTGTAACATGTAATGCGAGAGGGATGGTTTCAGCACCAAATTTCTGAATTTGGGGAATAAAATTTTTTGTAACTTTTTTTATGCGTTAAAGTACTTTTTATTTTGGTGATCTTCCAAAACCTACCAATTAAATACATTAAAAAAAAACAAAGTAGCAAGAAAAGTTTAATACCGTAATTTGCGGCAAATAGTACCCCCTTGTTAAAGTACCCGCCCACAGTCAATTGTGCGTCAATTTAGTCAAATTATATAGTCAATTGACGGTCCCAGGGAGGTACTAATCAATTTTTAAGGCCTAGGAATGTAAGAGACCCGGGGTACTATTTGCCGCAAATTACGATAAGTCATATTAGAACAAATTTTATAAAAGATCAAAGATATCTTACGATCCAGTAGGCAGAATTTAATAAATTTATACCATTAGTTTTGTCTCATGGAAATGAAGCAAAGGGTATAAGCTTCATCAAATTCTGACTACTGGTTTGTGAGATATCCTTGATCTAGTAAATAAAAATCTTTTGAATTATTATAAACTGATTAAAAATTGTGCATGTGATCGGTAAATATCGTACTTTTATTGTGGGAGTTTTGTGCCAAATGATTGTCTACTATGCTGATGGTTTCGTTCAACCTTTTGGTCGTGGCCTATGCTAATTTTGAAAAATCCTAATTTAGTAGGATTATTGATTTTCATTTATTCATTTTTAGAAGGCCTTATGATTTCGGTCTTCCGAAATTATATTGGGTGATCAATGCTTTGATTGATTACTCATGATTTGCTGCTATGCTAACCGTAATTACTCAGATTTTCTGGTTAATGCCGTAATGAAATTATTATAATACCTACATGATTATCAGTTATGTGAAGTATGGATGGTTTCCGTTCAATTTTTTTTGGTGCCCACTATTGCTATGCTAATTTTTGTGAAGCTCTTTTTTAGTAGCGATAATTGGCTTGTCATTTAAAGTAAATTGCTGATTATTATGATTCGATCTAAGAGTCATGTTGATTGTTGTAATTTCATTTTATCTGAAAAAAAAAAAAAATTTTATTAAAACTTTAATATCGTGAGTAGTGTTGGCGTGAGAACCTTTGATGTACAAAAAAGGTAATTTATGATTTTCAAATTTGAAAATTTCTCCCCACACTTCCTGTTGGATGAATACAAATAACGTTTTCCATTGGATGAAACCAATTACATTACTAATTAGAGTAGCTAAAATTACGCGATGATTACATATTGATTAAACTTTTTTAAAAAATAATTCTTTTCGCCGTTTAATACTAACGTTTTGCTCTTTTGAGTTTTTTTTTTTTAATAGTCCTTTTCGCTGTTTAATACTAACGTTTTGCTATTTTGAGTTTTAGCACTTCAAAATTTTTTAAATAAATTTTCGCCAATTTTATCGATTATTACTGTAAAAATTTAATCATGCTGCTATACGAAAATCCAAAAACGAAAATCCAAAAACGAAATAAGTATTATTATTATGGAATATTATATTTATAACACCGGTGTTATATATAACACCCTCTATATTTTTGAATTTGAGTTAGATTAGGGTTAGGGTGCAGCTTTAATATATAAAGGAGTTTTTTATATAATATAATATATGCTAGATATAAGGCCCCGATTTCAGTTCTCGTGAGGTTTTCATGGGTCCTGAGCATTTTTACTTAAGATACCCGATTCCGTTTACTTAGTACGTTTTTGAGATATAGCATAGGGTTAGTATAGGGTGTTATATAACGTGGTATTATAAATATAACTTTCCTATTATTATTGTTTTTATAGTGTATGAAATTTTTACTAATTATTTAGCAACTTAGCAGTAACATATATTTTCAGTATTAATTAGCAAACTAGCATTTATGATTTCCGAAAGCTATTTCCCGAAAGAAATTATACTGGCTAATTATATTTTTTGGGAAAATGGTTGATAATTTGAGTTTCATTATTATTGTATTAGTATTAAACTAAATATATTAATTAGCGCGTTGCCGTAGCATTTTATTGTACCAGTATCAATAAAATGTACTTGAAAAAAGGAATTTTGAAAAAATTTTGGTTGTATTTTAAATTTACAATCTTGTAAACCAAAATTTTATTCTCTTGAGAATAAAGTACCGAACAAAAACTTTATGAAAATTACTTATTTTCGGTAATGTTTTAGATTATTCGTTTTTTTTTTAATTGAAGAAAACAATGTTTTTAATTTGTGGCGGTCGCAATTAAAGACGGATTTCATGCATCCAAACATGTACACACATGTACCAGTCCAGTATGTATTAAATAGCTTATTTTCTTGAATAATATAAATTAACATTCCAATTTGTCTAGAAGTGTTACAAATACGTATGTAGTGTAATTGAATCTAAAAAATATATAAACGTACGTACGTACGTACATTGTGAAATGTAAAACATAACTTTAATAAATTAACGCTTCCCCTATTTACATTTTTCTTGCGTCAAAATGTCAAATTACAATAACCTATCTATAAAGCAGTCAGAAAAATTTGACAGTTCATCAGATATTACTCAAATAGCAAACAATGTTACCCAATTGAATTTAAATGATAACAGTTTACAGGATTTTTCACGGGATTTTTTAAATAAAATTGTTGAGGAATCTTTATAATGAAGAAAGATCGAAAGGCAAAAATCCTCGTTTAATTCTTGATACATTAGAACATTTTCTAATAAAGAAGAACCAAAATTATCAATTTTTGCTTAAATAATGAAATCAATCCTATAATTTATTTCATTCTTGCAAGCTGCTATCGTTATGGTAAATGGGTTGAAAAGGATGAACATAAGGCATTCAACTATTGTCAAAAGTCCGCAGAGATGGGAGATTCTCATGGAATATTTATCGTCGGCATTTGTTATGATGAAAGAATTGGAGTTGAAAAAGATGAACATAAGGCATTCATTTATTATCAAAAATCTGCTGAGATGGGTGACGCTGATGGGACGTATAATGTTGGATGTTGTTATTTTAATGGAATTGGAGTCGAAAAGGATGAACATAAGGCTTTCATTTATTATCAAAAATCTGCAGATATGGGTGACGCTGAAGGAACATATAATGTTGGAAATTGTTATAAAGATGGAAGTGGAGTAGAAAAGGATGAACGTAAGGCATTTATTTATTATCAAAAATCTGCAGAGATGGGTTTCGCTGATGGAGCATATAATGCTGGATATTGGTATGAAAATGGAATTGGAATTGAAAAGGATGAACATAAGGCATTCAATTATTATCAAAAATCCGCAGAGATGGGTGATGCTAATGGAACATTTGCACTTGGTAACTGTTTTATGTGTGGAATTGGAGTTGAAAAGGATGAACATAAGGCATTCATTTATTATCAAAAATCTGCAGAGATGGGGCACACTAGTGGAACATATATGGTTGGATATTGTTATCGTCGTGGAATCGGGGTTGAAAAGGATGAACATAAAGCATTCATTCATCATCAAAAATCTGCTGAGATTGGTCACGCTAATGGAACATATAGTGTTGGATATTGCTATCGTCATGGAATTGGAGTTGAAAAGGATGAATATAAGGCATTTGTTTATTATCAAAAATCTGCTGAGATGGGTAACGTTACTGGAATATTAGCACTTGGTAACTGTTATGCGGATGAAATTGGAGTAGACAAGGATGAATATAAAGCATTCATTTATTATAAAAAGACTGCTGAGATGGGTAACGCTAGTGGAACATATAATGTTGGATATTGTTATCAAAATGGAATTGGAGTTGAAAAGGATGAACATGAGGCATTCATTTATTATCAAAAATCTGCAGAAATGGGTGATGCAAGTGGAACATGCAACCTTGGATATTGTTATTCTGAAGGAATTGGAGTTGAAAAGGATGAACATAAGGCATTCATTTATTATCAAAAATCTGCAGAAATGGGTGATGCAAGTGGAACATGCAAACTTGGATATTGTTATTATGAAGGAATTGGAGTTGAAAAAGATGAACATAAGGCATTCATTTATTATCAAAAATCTGCAGAAATGGGTGATGCAAATGGAGCATGCAAACTTGGATATTGTTATTCTGAAGGAATTGGAGTTGAAAGGACGAACATAAGGCATTTATTTATTTTCAAAAATCTGCAGACATGGGTGACGCAGAGGGAACATATAATACTGGATATTGTTATTTTAATGGAATTGGAGTTAAAAATGATCAACATAAGGCATTCATTTATTATCAAAAATCTGCTGAAATGGGGTATGATGCTGGAACATATAATGTTGGAGCTTGTTATATGAATGGAATTGGAGTTGAAAAGAATGAACATAAGGCATTCATTTATTGTCAAAAGTCTGCAAAGGTGGGGCTTACTAGTGGAATTTCGGCAGTTGCAGAATGTTATAGAAATGGGCTTGGAGTAGAAAGAGATTTAGATGAAGCCGAATATTGGTATCAAAGGTAAATTTGTGCATGTATATTAAATGTATGAAACCCACAATCAAATTATATGATATTTTGAACAAGTGTAATTAGAATAAAAAAAATAAATTTAGATCAGCTAAAATTTGAAAAAACTTAAAAAAAAGATTTTTATAAGTAATTACACCTGATATCGATATTTGATTGATAGGTCTATGGTCGTGCTACGTAGCTAGGATACTAAATTACATTACGTACATATTTTAACAAATTCATATATTCAAATCGCCGATTAGGGAAAAAGATTTAACATCAAGTATAATCATAATTAACTTATTATAAACTACTTTGCAAAAATCTGACAATTTCGAGATATGCAATTATTTGCCAATAATAAGAAGTATAAAGTACATTATTAGTACTAAGTTAGCCATTTTAATAATTTATTACGAGATTACTTTGCTAAAATCTCACATTTTTGCAAAAGGGACAAAATATCCAATATTTAGTGTAAATTATTAATAATATAGGGCTCTAAGAGGAAATTTTCATAGCAAAGC
>CAJVPY010005737.1:0-11167 GCA_910591965.1 Dentiscutata erythropus
CGTTTACTTAGTACGTTTTTGAGATATAGCAACACCGGTGATGATCACCAGTGGTGATAAATAGCAAAATTCTATTTATTATATTAAAAATTATTGTTTGGCCATGTTATTGACGACTGCACTAAAAAATTTCATATTTGTATAGTTACGTCATCACTGATTTATCATCTTTTTTTATAGCTTAAATTTTTGATCCTAAAAAAAAGGACACAAAGAAAAGAAAAGTTTAAATTTGATGACGTAAATTATATTAAAATGAAAAAAAAATAGTATAGTCAGGGTTGTGAATAGACAGCCATTAGACACTATTAGACATATATTTGTCTAATGACTTTTTCCCATTAGACTATGTAAGCTCACAACCCTGGTATAGTCGTCAATAACTGCTTCACAATAACTATAAATTACTTCATATCACCGGTGGTGATTCTAAGAATTTCTAGGGTTAGGGTTAAAAATTAGAGGATTTTTTTTTTATATAATATAATATAAATTGAATATAAGGTTTCAATTTTAGTTTTCGTGAGGTTTTCAAGGGTCCTGAACGTTTTTACTTAGAATACCCGATCCTGTTTACTTAGTATGTTTTTGAGATATAGCAACACCAGTGATGATCACCGGCGGTGATAAAAAGCAAACTCCTAAAATACTAACCAAAAAGGTTTATATCGATAAGCAAGAAATTGTTAAATAATACCTTACACAAATTACCTCTAAAAAAAATAGAAAGTAACTGAGTTTAGATTTTTTTCTTCTTAATAATATGTTCAAATTGGTTGTCTACAAACCTAGCATGAGTTAAAATCATTACCGATAAATTTGAATAAAATATATGATGCAATGTATTAGCATTTATGACGATATGTTAATATGAAGATGTCTGCTTATAACATCGTAACAAGAATTTCTTGCCAATATTTTACAAAAATTATTGTTTACACGTGTATTGAGTGCTTAACCCGTATAGATAAAGGTTAAAGCGGAAACTTCAAGAGCAATGCTGAAGATCTCAAAGACGTATATAAAAGTTTATGGATATTATGAAGAAGAAGGTGTGGATCTTAATGTAATTATTATTTCAAATCGAATCGACAAATTAGGATCGTATGAGCGAAAATTTCCAGTCGGAACATTGTGATTATTAAAATTAAATATGATGATCTAAATTACTATAAAGTAACTGTATAAAAACTTATAAAAGCTCATAAATTATCAGAGGACCCATAAAGTAAACTATATAAAAAACTGATAAGCAACCGATAAGTATCTCATAAGAAATTTTACGATGATTCACTTTTAGTCTCAGTAGTCACTCCAAATCTTGTATATGATTGGTTCAAAAAACTTTTATGCATAATAAAAATTATTAAAATTGGAATTTTCGACCATACGTACAATATCGATAAATAACATACAGACTTAATAGCAATTGAAAATTGTAAGGAGGTGATGATAAATACTCTTATGTTTATCACATATTAAAAACACATACATAAATAATTTTCAATTTTGTTCGGTGAAATTCATTTTATCTATTAATTGAATAAGCTGAAAAAAAAACAAAAACTCGCATATCACTTGATAATGCACAACTTTCTATAATAAACAATTAATTCAACGGTTCTTGACAATAAAACTATTGGAGAAGGTGACGAATCAAATGAAGAAAATGAAACTTATTTGAAATTATCGAGCAATATAAAAAAAAATCTTTATGAGGTGAACTTATTTATTATATTTATTGAATTAATTATATAGCTAAATAAATAGGTGTATCTAATATCGATAATAACGATACTACACTGGTATAGGTGTTTGACCTTCTTGAAGAGTCTTATAATCTTTTGCAGCAAACAAAATGGTGAAAACCATTGAATCAAACTTCAGACCAATTAAAGATGGTAGACAACACAACAAATCTGAACAAGACAAAATCTGGCATAACCAAAAACAAAAATAATTTTTATTGGTGATAAATTAAAATTCATAAATATTATGTTATAGTATGTAAAGCTAGATAATTAAGGTCACTGAATAATTTCGACGTAATAAAAATTTTATACTGTAATTAAAATTTTTATTTAAGCTTTATAAATTCTACAGTATTTGTAATGTGATGTTATCTGCTGGGTATAAGCTGCAAAAGCTTCTATGCATCTCTAATGATCCTTACAATAATATGTGCAATTTAATGAATTGTATTGAAAATTATTTACTCAAATTATTTGTACATTATTTGCGCTCACAGAAGAATAAGATATCTTGTACTAAAAATCTATTTCATTTTCTTTCTCATACAGTATCGCTGTTCTGAATTTATTCTTGCACTTTAAAGCATTTATCGAAGCAGCTTTTCTTATTGAGAAACGTTTTCAGCAACACTTGTATATTTTACTTAATTAGCAATCAAGGCATAACTTTTTTTAGGATTCTGGAGGGACAACAGGTTCGTCTGCTGGTATTTCTACAATCTGAAATTTTGTCTTTCGACTTTTCACTCTTTTGCTTATGAAAGAACATCTATGCCTTATATAATTAAAAATAAATACTTTTTGCGCGGATAATATTATATATTCACTTTTACTAAAATGCGCACTAAGCAACAATGTTCCACACTTGAAAAAAAAACAAATATTTGCTAAATTTTAAACAGAGAATTTAGTTCATAAAAAATTTTTATTAATTTTGATTCTTTGTTATATGTACTAACTATCATCGGATTTAACAATTTGCAGTTAGAATTCTTAAAATGATTTCTTCATAGGCAATAAAAATGGTTCACTAATGAATAGCAAAAAATATGTTCTTACAGAAATAATCAATTCTAATTCACAGTATTAAATCAACTGTGTTAAATATTGCAAATTTGAAATACTTCATATCCATCTATAAAAAACCATCCTCCTATGCTTCTTATTGGTTTTTCACAATAAGTGTTTTGACAATGCCATTTTTTAAGAGTAGGATCAGAATACCGGCCCATTCCAAGGTCATAAAACCATGGACCTTGTGATATGCTGCCATAAAATATTACCCTTGATGCATTTCTTACACGGCTAAGAATAGATTGGTTCATATTTTCATTTTTTAATGAGAAAATAAAGCTATTAGCAGTCGTTGTGTATTCACTATTATTATTATTACCAACTTTCCAGATAAGAGGATTATAACCGCAAATTATCTCATTTGTACTGTTAATCTTCACAACAACCATAGTACCAGGTATATTATCGCATAATTTATGAAATACTTCGCCAGCGAATCCATCCTTACTGCCTCTAAGTAAAAGTTTAAATTAAGATGGAATTTCTGTAGTATCATATATTGTTGAATTTTGGTCAATCCAGGACGAAATATCGGCTGCATGTTCTAATGTGATTATGGAAGAAAACGATGTAATAATAGGTGCTTTTCTAAGAGGAAATTGCATCGTTACTTTTTTACGAGGAGGTAAAATTAGGGAAGTAATTGGCATATCTGGGTCTAAATGATTTGCTAGAATATCAGCCCATAGATTTTTTTCAAGGATATTTTGATAAGGTTGGATTTTTTTTAATACGTCCTTACTAGAAATTTGAAAAAATCTAATATGAGGAAGACAGTTTTGAAGAATAGTTTTTAAAGAGCTTAAGTTCTCATCTGTCCATTCTTCGAAGTTAGATGGTAAGTCTGGAGTTCTTGCTTTCTCCCAATGAATAACTTTATCCCAAATTTCTGATTCTTCCATTTGCAAATTATCAGTTTTTAAAAGAGCAATTAAAGCGCTTTCTTGAAGAGTGTCGTTAACTATTAAAACTATTGATAATTATTATATCCATGTTACTCGAACTACTGTATAGATAACTATTAAAACTATACAGATTAAGTCTGTAGTTAACTATGCAAACTGCGTGAATTGCAGATCAACTATTCAAACTATATAAATTATAGTTTTGTAGTAGTTCTGTAGTTAACTACGCAAACTATTTGGATTTGCCGATCAACTATTCAAACTATGCAAACCGGATTGTCAATTAGTTTGAATACGGATTCAATTTTGTGTGATCTTAGGGTTGGGATTTTTGTGTAAGTTATCAAAATTTAATGTAAGTTACATTTTAGTTTAGTTTATGTAAGTTACAATGTAATGTAAGGTAGGTTATAAATTTTAAAAATTACTAGAGTTACAGTAAGACCTCTACAAGTGCACCTCCCCTCGGGACAATAGTAAAAAAAAGCAAAATGTGCACTTAAAATGTGTGTATTTATAAAGAAAATATATAGTGTTCTTATAATTTAGGCTAAGCTATGCCATGCATTTAGAAAGAATTTACATAGGACGTGTACTTATAGAGTGTGTACTTCGGGAGGTCTTACTGTATATGGTCATTTATGAAAAATAATGTATTTGCAAATTCTAGCTTTTAATCGGGCATACGCAATTTATCTGAGATATATAAGTAATTTCTGCAATCAACTATCAACTATTTCAGTAATAGCAGAAACTAATATGCAAACCACTTGGCACAGTAATTTGAAAAGCGTGATAGATAATTTTTTTTTTATATTGGTATTACAGTAAAACCTCTATAAGTGCACGCACTTAGGACCAAGCTTTAACAACGTGCACTTAGAAATTAATAAGAGAAAGTGAATTTATGGGGGCATGTACTGTCATACCTGAGTTATATCCCCACTGGGTTATATCCCAACCTGAGTTATATCCCCACCTTAGTTATATCACCAAAAATGCTCTGGAAAAAAGGGGTGATATAAATCAGGTATGACTGTAATAGAACTTATTATTTTGATGACAAATGTATACATTGGGATGATCTTACTATTTAAAGATCATAGCATGTAGTTAAAGTTAACTTGTATTAGTATTACTATAAAAATTCTAATCTAACTTAATATTCCAATATACATAGTATGCAATTAAGGTTGAGCTATTGCTATAAAGCATTCTGTTACAAAACACTTGCTATTGCAGTATTCACAGTATATGGTTAAGGTTGAGTTAGTTTAAATTAAATTATCATAAATTGCTATAAAAAATTCTATTACAAAACTTACATGCTATTTCAGCAAAACACAGTATGTAGTTAAAATCTATTAAGTTATTGTTAAAAATTCTGTCACAGAACTTGCTTACTAATATAAAATACAGTAATTAAAGTTGTTTGTAATTTCTATTGCAAAAAATAATTGCTATTTTAGTAACACATTGTAGTATATAATTAGGGTTGAATTAGTTTGTATTAGAATTATTATATTTTCTAAATTATGTGAAAATTCTGTAAAAAAACTTATTCTGTGATATACAGAGTTACTACTGCATTTTATTAATATTATTATTCATAAAGTGTACAGACCCAGAATTTAATGATAAAATATTCGAATTAAATTTGATTTAGTTAATGCTAAGAATTCTATATAATTTAAAAATAAATTTAATTCATATCATGTTAATTAAAATATAAGATATTTAATATTTCAATTGATTTAGAAGAAAGTGAATACTGTTTGCTATCTAAAATATTTTTATATACAGAAAAACTTCATCCTACATCAACACCAGAAATTGAAAGCCAAATATACTTTAAGGCTAACTTGCTTAAACAGAAGGTTTTCCTAACCAATATTTTTCAATATCAAACTCTAATTTAAAAATTTTTTCTCCACTACAATAAATTCTCATTCTTGAATTAACTAGTTACTTGGCTTCTTAAATTCTGGAATTATTGAGTATAAATGAAGATTTTTTTTTGTAGTTTGCTGATAGATCTATTAGGAATTAAAGTATTAAATTGAAAAAAAGTTCAAGTATAGAATATTCATTAATATGCTTGTTGAACTTATTTAATGCCAATTGAAAAGCTTCATGAAACATAATTTTATAAGCTTTAGAATCAATATTATTTATGCTAAGTTCATATATTATTTGAGTGCTTAATAGGGGATTAACAATTTCTTCTTGTAAAAATAGCTATGTTTGTTTTATTTGGGATATAATATAAGCTGCAACAGGTTTTTTCAGATCTTGAAAAATTCTAAATTATTTATAATTCTAACAAAATTATATAAACAGTTTATATAATTAATTAAATTAATAATAAATATATTTAAATACTTATAGCTATGCATTAAAAGTAATAAACATAATAACTATTTTTATAAAAAATTTGTATGCACTATCCTAAAATAATGTGTTTAGATCTTTAAGAGCTTTATTTGCTTTATCACTTGCTAAAGTAATTTCATTAGAAATAAAAAAAGAAAAAAAATCTAGATAAGGTTCTAGCCAAATAATAAAATTAAACCATGAATTCTATCTAGTCTTTACAGAAAGAGGTGGAAAAGTAATATTAGTAAAATTTTCTAAAGTAAAAGAACTATCATTATTATCATTATTAAATAATGGCAAAGTTGAATTTGATATAGCATTTGAAGTTAAATAATTAAGCCATCTTCTTTTATATGATAAAGAGTAAGTAAAAATTTCTTTTAAATTAGTAACTATTTTATCTAATTCTTTAAACTTTTCAAAATTAACTCATGTCTCTCCAATTAAATTATAAATATGAGCTAAATACCCATTATACTTTAAAAAAGGAAATAATAGAAAAAAAATACTATATATCTTCTTCATATATGAAGTATTATCTGAAATAAAAAGTATAACTTTTTCAAATAAAATATCATAAAATGTAAAGTGTTAATAGTAAGTTATGCAATTGTAAAACTGTTAACCTGATTTAAATGACTAGTTTTAATAAGCTTAGTTTTTTTTCTATACATAGATGTTTCATTAATTGTAACTTTTTTTTGTAAACTTTCTTGCTCATGAGCAAAGGCTAGTGAAAGATATTTTTTATGCAATTGATTAGAACCAACAATACTACTAGCTATTTTTTTTTTTTTTTTTTTGGTATTAAGGTGACCTACATTGGCCCGGAAAACTTTTTATTAGAGTATAGATAGAGTTTTATATGTAATTACAACAATGGTATATCAAGCCACACGTGCACCTTTTAAGTGCCTAATTTAAGTAGTCCACCTAAAGGTTCTACACTATCTGCCATACCTGCACCCCAACTAGGAGGGTATCCATTTAAACCATCTGGTTCTAACTACCTTCACCTGCCTCCTAACTTGATGGGTTTACCTCACCATTCATATGCTGGATTTTGGATATCACCCAATCTAGATTTCGCTCTTTGCTTTAGAACTTACTAACCTATATAGACCTAGTCTATTCTCAAGGTAAACCTAATATAGCAGTACATGTTCCACACATGTATTCACATGCTTGTTTCTATAACTTCTTTCTAATTAGCATATATTGATTTACCATTCTGTATTTGTATCTTATACCATCTTTTGGGGTGCTGCCATTCTATAGATATTTCTCAAGCACCAACCTTCCTAACTAGATGTCTATTACATACTTCTTGCTCTTGTTTTGGTTCCTAGCAACCCCAGTACCCTGCATTTAGACTATCTTTTTACCTGGATTCTTTATCAGTCCCTCTCTTACTTCCAGTTGGCAACCCAGAAGGGTCAGTCTGCCTAGGCTTTAGGTGTCTGAAGGATGCCTTCCCCTTGGTCCATATTTTCAGAGTATATATCCTTTTTCTCTAGTGCAACAACCCGGCGGTTCGGCTAGTGTGTCCTCCACTATTAGGGCCTGGTCACTCGGTTCTCTGATCTCAAGCCCCAGTTCGAATTCAGCCCTCCTGTGGTACTGTCATAGATCACTACTACTTCTAAACTCGGGACTTGCCAAACAGGTTTTCAGTTATTCTGGTTCTCTGGATTTATTGTGCCGAAGCTCCCATTATTAGATAGTATAACCAAGGTTATAGATTAATCTAGATCCAACCAATAAAATACTATCAACTATACACAGGCCTATTTTTCAAAATCATCGCCAGTAGGATTCGAACTCTAGACTTGCCACTTGAAGAGGGTAACAACTACCACTACACTAAGTTGCTACACCTCAATACTACTAGCTATTAAATTTAATTTATTTAATAATAGTATATATTAATAAATAATATATATATTAATAAATATATTTGTAGTGAATTTCTGTGATGAAACTCGACAGATCCAGGATGTAGATGAGATTTTCCAGGTTATATACTCTCCGAACCTCTGACCTAATCCTGAAATTTGTACTTGTTATAAGATAATCGGGAGTCGATCTAGATTAGTCTGTATTTTCTGCAGACCCTTTTTTTAAAATTTTCCTGCATATTTGCATATATATATTTTTTTTTGCTTTTATATTGTTTGATTTCTTTTTTATTTTATTTATTTATTTATTTTTTTAAAAATTTTTCTGCATATTTGCATATTTAATTTTTTTTTGCTTTTATATCATTTGATCTCTTTCTTATTTTATTTATTTATTTATTATTATTTTTTTTTTTAAGTAGTTTTCTTTGACTTGGCCATTTTTCTCATTTTCTTCATATTTAGTTTTCTTTGATGTTTTGGCATTGTTCTTTGGTAGATTTATTAAAGAGCAGTTCCAAAACGTCAAAGAGCCTTTCAGCATTTAGCACTGCTTTCTGGCAGATTTCTTCAATGTTTTCGGGCTGTTTACTAGTAAGCCTTTTAATGTTTTGAAATTGTTCTTTGGTAGGCTTTTCTTTGATGTTTTGAGCTGTTTTCAGCAGATTCCTTTGGTATTTTGAGCTATTCTCTGGCAAGATTCTTTTATATTTGGAGTTTTTTTCAGTAAAAGTTTTTATTTTTTTTTTAACATTTTGAGTAGGTTGTTCTTCAACAGGTTTTTTTAATTTTCAGGGCTATTCTTTGGTAAATTTTTTTTATATTTTGGGGCGGTTCTCTAGCAGGTTTCTTTGATATCTTGGGCTGTTCTCTGGTGAATTTTTCAAGTTTGTTTGGTGGGTTTCTTAGATATTTTGGGCTGTTCTTAAGCAAATTTTTTCGATTCTTGGGCTGTTCTCTGGTAAGTTTTTTTAATATTTTGAGTTACTTTTTGGTAGTTTTCTTTGGCAGGTTTCTATGATTTGGGGTACTATTCTTTGATAGATTTTTTTAATGTTTTGGACTATTTTTTGACAGGTTTCTTGATGTCTTGGGCTGTTCTCAGACAAATTTCTTTGATGTTCTTTTGCATATTTCAGGCTGTTCTCAGGTGAATTTCTTCAATACTTAGACTATTCTCTGGTAAGTTTCTTTTACGTTTTGAGACTACTTTTTGGTAAATCTTCTTTGACGTTATAGGCTATTCTTTGACAGTTTTTTTCATTTTTTGGAGCTGTTCTTTAGTGAATTTTTTTGACATTTTAGGGCAGTTCTCTAGCAAGTTTCTCGATACCTTGGGCTGTTCTCTAGCAAATTTCTTAATGTTTGTTTAGCAGGTTTCTTTGATGTGTTGGGCTGTTCTCAAACGAATTTTGACAGTTTGTGGCTGTTCTCCAGCAAATTTCTTTGATCCTTGGGCTATTCTCTGATAAGTTTTTTGATTTTAGAACGTTCTCTGGTAGGTTTCTATCTAATGGTTTGAAACTGTTTTTTGGCAGGTTTCTTCAACATTCTGGGGCTATTCTCCAGCAAATTTTATTTTTACATTTGGGCTGTTTTCTGGTAAGTTTTTTTTTTGATTTTTGAGTTGTTTTCTGGTAGGTTTCTTGCTAATTTTTGCAACAGGTTTTTTAATATTTTGGGCTGTTCTCTGGTGCTATTCTCTGGCAAGGTTAGCTATTTTCCACTTTAACATTTTGGAATTGATATCTAGCAGGTTTTTCCAATATTTTGGTTTTTTCTGGTGAATTTCTTCAACTTTTGGGCTACTCTTTGATAAGTTTATTTGATTTATAAGCCTGTTCTCTATTTGTTGTCTCTAATGTTTTAAAATTGTTTTTTTATAGTTTTTTTGGCATTTTTGAGCTGTTTCTGGCAAATTTTTTTGATGTTTGGCTGTTTTTTTTAAGTCTTTTTGATGCTTGGAGCTGTTCTCTAGTAGGATGTTTTTGGAATCTTTTTTTTAGGAGGGGTTTTTTTTTTACTAGTTTTTTTTTTGATATTATAATTATTTTTTGGTAGTTTTTTAATAGTTTGGTGCAGTTCTCTGGCAGGTTTTAATTATTTTTTTTTTAATTTTTATAATATAAAAAAAAAAAAATCAAGTATTTATTAAAATTTTGTAATTGATTAATAAGTGAAATAAAAAAGTATATATATTTTATTATGTGATGCCGGAAGTATATATATTTTATTGTATAATTTTAAAAGGATGTTTCCAATATAGATCGGAGATCGTTTTATCACATGACCCGGAAAATTTCACCTACATCCTGGTGCTGTTATGAAACTCTGTAGGCTATAGTTCTAAGAAGACTTTAGTTTGTAGAAATATAAATAGTTAACCTGGTCTAGAGGACTCTGTCTCACATTTGGCATGCAAGCTAGAAGCAATGCAAATAAAGGAGGAAAATGCAGGCAGCACTCTTTAACATAGCAAATTCTGGTAGAACAACGTTTCTGTCGACAAAATTACTAGGCTTTTTTTTTAGAACTCAGGGGTACAATAAATATTATCTTTTTTCTTTACAGTAGCTACACTTCTTCTATTAGTTCAAGTGCTTCTTATTCTAATTTTTCCACCCTTCTGCCGGTCTTTTAAGAAATTTTCCAAAAAGTAGAAAATTTGGTTTACCCCCTCCAAAAGATCAACATTGTTTACATCCCAATTCAGACAAACTCAGTAGAATGTAGCCACATGTGTTGTTTACTTGTGGATATAGTGCTACTTCATATAACTTAGATCAGGGTCTTTGGTTAAAAAAGGTATCCGAATTTGGTCAATAGTCAGACAGTGTATTATTATATTTGAGATATACAATTGTTGCATTTGTTATAAAATTTTTTACTTTATCTGACACAGGTTATAATAGTGTACACTCTCTTTTTTGTCATTATAACCTTCAGGTTGTTGTCCACTACTTCTTGATAGAGGTAGTTTCCCCTTTGTTATCCCTCAGGGCTTTTCTCTTCGTTTTTCTTTTTTTGTATTCCTTGTTTCTCTTTTTGTTTTCCTTTAAAATTCTCTTTTTCGTTTATTTTGTTTTTTAGTAGATATAGTTTCATTTTATTTTCGTTAATTGGTGGTTTTGTATTGTTGATATAAAATCATTACTTTCTTTTG
>CAJVPY010005738.1:0-11166 GCA_910591965.1 Dentiscutata erythropus
TTTATAGGCCAAATAAGTACTTCACATGGTCTTATCATCACAGGGTTTTGCATTCGAAAGCTCCTGTAGGTTACAGAGATAATTAATTAAATTAATTACCACCAGCTGTAATCGAACCGTTGATCTCATCTGTGGAGGGTTAGGCGTCTAGACCACTAGGCTATGGGACTCTAACCCCTGTTATGGAGATATTTTCTATTAAAGTTTTGAAAAAATTTCTATTTTGATAGGTGTTTTGATTTTTCTCTGACTTTAAGTGAAGATATCTCCACAACCACCTGACCAAAATCGATAAATTTTTTTTAATTTGAATTTTATAGATTCATAGAATTCAAATAAAAAAATTTCATCGATTTTGGTTGGGTGATTATGAAGATATTATCGCTTAAATGTTTGAAAAAATTTTGATATTTGCACTTGTTTTAATAAGTGTTCTAACTTTGAGCAAAGATATCTCTATGACTATTTGACCAACATTGATAAAAAAAATTTATATTTGAATTCTATTGGTTTATAGAACTTTAATAAAAAAATTTTTATCAGTTTTGATCAAATGTTTGTGAAGATATTTTTGTTCAAAGTTAGAGAAAAATCAAAACACCTATTAAAACAAGTACAAGTGGCAAAATTTTTTCAAGCTTTTAAGTGATAATACCTTTATGATTACCTAACCAAATTAATGAAATTTTTTTTATTTGAGTTCTATGTATCTATAGAATTCAAATTAAAAAAAATTATCGATTTGGTTAGGTGGTTGTAGAGATATCTTTGCTCAAAGTTAGAAAAAAATCAAAATAGAAGCTATAGCAAATTTTTTTAAAACTTTGATAGAAGATATCCCCACAACCACCTGATCAAATTTGATGAAAACTTTTTTGTATAAATTCTATTAATATATATAATTTAAATAAAAAAGTTTCATTGATTTGGTTAGATAATTGTGGAAATATTTTTGTTCAAAGTTTTAAAAAATTTTACCGAAGCTTTTATTTTAATAGGTATTTTGATTTTTCTTTAACTTTAAGTAAAGATATCTCCACAACCACTTGACCAAAATTGATAATTTTTTTTATTTGAATTCTATAGATTCATAAAATTCAAATAAAAAAATATTCTAGTTTTAGTTAGGTAGTTGTTTGGATATTTTGATTAAAAGTTTTAAAATTTTTTACTTTTGCTAGATATGTGAAATTGTGTAATATAAGGGTAGTAACAGATATTATGTAATATTTTTTAATACTCTCTACTCCTCTTCCCCTTATATAAGAGAAATTTGATTGGCTATTATAAATTTATATTTTTTAATATAAGAAAATTAGAAACCCCTTCCTTTTTAGAATATTATATAATATTTAACAGGCAATGTTCAATTAAAATCAACATAAAAAATGGTTTGGTAATATTGGTTAAAATTCTTTCAAGCAATAATTAAGACCTTTATTTTGATCTATTATTAAATTAAGTATTACTATAATTATTAAAAAAATATTTAAATATATTACAAATACAGTATATCTTCTTAAATCTAATATGTATAGTAAATAGCTTTGTATTAGTTTTGAGAGGTTAAGGTAGGGATGTTATGGTCTGTCTCAGTCTGGTCTTGGTCCCAAAGACCGGTCCTACCAGAGGACCATGGACTGGACCATGGTTCAAGACCGGTCTATAAACCAGTCCATAAATCGCTGGTTTTCAAAAATAAGCTATGTGGTTTTAATGATCGCTGCATATAAAAAGACCTTAAAGCTATCATCATAAATTCTGAGACAATTGAAAAAAATTACCAATGTCTAGTGATGCAGTAGAAACATCACAATGGTTTGTTGTAACTAGTTGTGATATAAGTTATTGAAACGGCCATGTCAAAAAACAAAAATAAAAAGATAGCTACCAAACTGCCCAATTCTACTGCATCACTACAATAACTGAATCGACAAGTTACCAAGTTTACTAAGTTTTCCCACTATTTCTGATTGGTTCTACTAATTATTCACATATCAGAGTATCTTTGCTATTAATTAAATTTATAATACTCCAATAATGAAGTGGTGACAAAATTTAGTAAACCCCAAGTTACTAATCAAAAATCTATAAGTTACTGAATTAGGCCAACATTGGAAACTTATAGATATAGTCATCAACATTTTTTTTTAGCCAATAAGGTCATTCTATAGGCTTTGGACCAGTCCAGACTGGTCCTCAATTTAGGACCGAAAACTGGTTAGACTGGTCCAAAAGACTAGTCCGGACTATGGTCCTTGCAGGACCATAATATCCCTAAGTTAAGGTGGTGACAGATATTATGTAATATTTTAGGGGAGGAGAGGGTCAGGCAAATTCTTATACTACACTTATATATTATATAATATATGGGGAAGTTAGTAAAAATAGAACAAATTTATCTAATAAATTTGTCTCATTTCTACTAATCTCCTCTATATATATAATATATACTGTATATATAATTATACAATATTACTATTGTACTGTATATCTAATAATATAAACTTAAATAACTTTTGATTCACTAAACCAATTTGGATAATTTAACTACCAAAATGATCCTTAGAATGACAGCTTTCTAATGAATTCAAAATTATCCAATTCTGATTATATAATTCTGAGATCAGAAGTATTTTGTATTATATTTACTATATAGTAAATATAATACAAAATATTTCTGATCTTGAAATCATGTAATCAGAATTAGATAATTTTGGATTTATTAAAAAGCTGTCATTCTAAGGATTATTTTGATAGTTAAATTATCTAAATTGGCCCAATAAATCTAGGGTTGTAATAACTTATCTGACAATATAACTTATATTATAAGTTATATAACTCTATGTAAATTACAAAATATATTATTGTAAAGCAGGCTAGCTTTGTATTAACATTGACTAAAATAAATTTAGCTAGCATTAAGGTTATTAAAGGATGAAATTTTTATTGTTATTATATATATAACTTATCTTACATGATAATTTATATAATTTAAAATATAACTTATATTTTAAAAATAAATTATAGTAAGTTATACAACTCTAAATGGATTAAAAGTTATTTAAGTTTATACTATTATATATATAGTATAATAGCAATATAATTATATATAATACATTATAACTATTTTTAAATTAGCTAATCAGAGTTGACTTATGTTGGGGAAGGAGGTATCTCTATAGTAAAAAAATATTATATAATATCTGTCAATATTCTTATTAGATTTAAAAATTAATTTAAAATACCAATAGCTTGCTATTACATAATCACAGATAAATATAATTAGCTGGATTATATTTCTTATATATATAATCTGTTATACAAAATCTAATCTTAGCCAATCAAATTGATTTATATTATTTGTCAAAACTAATATTTTATAGATATTTGGTTTTTTGGGTATTAGTTATCAGAAATGGCAAGTTATTAGATTTTAATTATAAACCAGATATGGTGAATTAATTTTTTATTAATTATAGCAGGTTATCAGTTTTGACAAGATCAGTTTTGGAAAAGTATACTTTATTTTAATAATATCCCTTAAGCTGTAGAGTTTTTTTTTTTTTTTAATTAAAAGAGACCTTCTTGGTTAGCAATTTTTATTAAGTCAAGTTCAGGTACTATACATTTAGACGAAGATACATATAGCCACACATGTATCTTTTGAGTGTCTAATTTAAGTAGTCCACCCGAAGGTTCTATACTATCTGCTGTACCTGCACTTCAACTAGGGGGGTACCCATTTAAACCCTCTGATCTTAATCTATTTCTCTGATGCCCATATTAATACGGGTATAACTCACTACTAGGATATGTAGGTTTGCGACACCACTACACAAACAGCCAACTTAGGACACTTTACTATCCTCGAAGATAAGCCCAACAGAGCGGTACATGTCCCACATATGCATTCACTTGTATGTTCCGTAATATCTTTCTAGTTAGTACATGTTGTGCTGCCGACACCGAGTCCATATCTCAAACTACCCTTTAGAGTACTGCCATAACCCGATCCGTATCTCAAGCCACAACCTTCTTAATTAGTTTTCCATTACGTACTCATTGCCCTTAATGGTTCACAACAACCCCAATACCCACACTTGGAACCATCTCCTTACCCGGATTCTCTATCGGTCCTTCCCTTACTTCCAGCTAGCAACTCAGAAAGGTTGGTCTGCCCAGGCTTTAGGTGCCTGAAGGATGCCCTCCCCTTGGTTCATATACAGGTCGAAAGATAAAAAATCAGTCACAAATCAGGTACCCGATTTTAAACTGATTACTACCTGATTACCACCTGATTTATGCATATTTTTGTACCAAAAATTTGGTACAAAAATATGCATAAATCAGGTGGTAATCAGGTAGTAATCAGTTTAAAATCGGGTACCTGATTTGTAACTGATTTTTTATCTTTCGACCTGTGATACTTTCGGAGCGTATGCTCTTTTCCTCTGGTGTGACAACCCGGTGGTTTGGCTGGTGTGTCCTCTGCCATAGGACCTGGTCACTCAGTTCTCCGATCTCAGGCCCCGGTTCGAATTCAGCCCTTCTGTAGTACTGTCAAAAATCACTATTACATCCAAATTCGGGACTTCCCAAATGGGTTTTTGGTTATGCTGGTTCCTCAGATTTATTACGCAAAGCTCCCATTACAAGATAGTGTGACCGAAGTTACAGATTTAGTTCTAGATCCAACCGATAAGCATAGCCATCAACCGAACACAGACCTATTTTTCAAATATCGTTGCCAGTGGGATTTGAACTCTAAATCTACCACTTGAAGAGAGTGATAACTAGACTACTATACTAAGTCGTCACACCTCAAGCTATAGAGTTTGTATAACAATTTTAGCCTAAAAATAGTATAAATTTAGTTATAATTTATTTTTTTTAATATTTAAAATATTTAATAGGCAATTCACTAGTCATCTGAACAAAAAATTTTTTTTTATATATAAAATTTGTGTCTCTATCTAAAACTTTTTTATACTAAGTAAATTACTCTTTAGCTTCTAACAAAGTTGTAGAGCTCATCAAATTGTATTTAATGCTAAAAAGATATTAAAATTGGCCTGGTAGTTTTTAAAAAATCTTTAAAAAACTTCTTTTTCACATATAAAATTTCTTTAATAGATAATTCTAGATAAAAAATTTTTTTTTATATATAAATTTTACTATAAGTGTGAATGCACAATGTTTCTATCTAAAACTTTTTTTTATAACAAACATGTAGATGCTATACTAAGAAGCAAATTAACTCTTTTAACTAAAGAAAATGTTTAAAAGAATAAGTCTGAAATCAACAAAGAGTAGAAGATTATAAGTAGTGTAATATTAAAAGCAGCAATGAAACATATCTCCTGAATTAATATCAAAAAAATTGAGATGCAGGCCAAAACCTCAGTTTCTAAAAACAAAGTATATAAAGAATCAAGTTCTTGCATCAGCAAAAAAAATAGACTAATATATATCAATTACTAACTATGTAGATATAAATCGATACTAATTACCTCTGCCGATTACTAATGATCATGATAGTAATCAATATATAGCGTATTCAATTATTAGCAAAAAATGATTTAAGTCGATATATAGCGGGTTTGATTTATAATGAAATATAATGGTATTTGATAGTAATTACTTCTGCCGATTAATAACAATCTCGATAATAATTAATATACTGTATAGCATATTTGTTTATTAGTGAAAAACAATAGTAATCGATATAGTATTTGATATGATATAACTGATCATATAAATTTATTTAATTTATTAAAGTTATTTTATTTACAAAATTTTTCACATTCCATACCCTTATATGTATGTACATACATATATACGATTTATTTACAAATACAATTAATACTTGTCACTTTTCATCGACTTACACTGTTGTTATTCTATACCTTCAAAAACTGTTACTTATTGTTATACCGATTCCAAGTTCTTCTGAATTCTGAATCCCAAAGTTTAATCCCGCCTCTATTTAACTTTTCTGGCGAAGCACAAAACTTGCAAAATATTAGTAATACAACAAAACATCTTGTTAATAGTTTCAGATCCAAGCTTTCAATTACAGCTTTATTAACTTTTCCCGATGAAGCACAAAATTTGCAAGAAGGAAAGAAAATATTAATAATACAGTATACAAGAAACAACAAAAAAAAAAAAAAAGCTAGTACTTATCTTATAGTACTAGTCACGGCTCTAAAATCTAATCCCAGTTCTAAGATTCAATCTCAGTGAAGCACAAAACTTGCAAGACGAAAAGAAAATATTAGTAAAATATAAAAAACAACAATAAGAAACAACAGCAACAAAACAAAAAAAAAAAGAGCCAGTACTCTTATAGTATTAGCTATGGTTTGAAATCCAATTCTGATTCCAAGATTTAATTTCGGCGAAAGCACAAAACTTGCAAGGAAGGAATGAAAATATTAGTAAACCAGAAAAACAAAATAAGAAACAACAGCAACAAACCAAAAAAAAAAAAAGCTATTACTTTTATAGTACTAGCCATGGCTCTGAAATCTAATTCTAATTTCAAGATTCAATCCTGGCAAAGCACAAAACTTGCAAGAAGGAACAAAAACATTAGTAAACCACGAAAAACAAAATAAGAAACAACAGCAACAAAAAAAAAAAAAAAGAGCTAGTACTCTTATAGTACTAGCCATGGCTCTGAAATTCAATTCTAATTCCAAGATTCAATCCCGGCAAAGCACAAAATTTGCAAGAAGGAACAAAAACATTAGTAAACCACGAAAAACAAAATAAGAAACAACAGCAACAAAAAAAAAAAAAAAAAGAGCTAGTACTCTTATAATACTAGCCATGGCTCTAAAATCCAATTCTAATTCCAAGACTCAATCCTGGCAAAGCACAAAACTTGCAGGAACGAAAACATTAGTAACACATGAAAAACAACAAGAAATAACAGGAAAAAAGAGCTAATACTTATCTTATAGTACTAGCTACGGCTTTAAAATCTAATCCCAGTTCTAAGATTCAATTCTAGTAAAGCACAAAACTTGCAAGACAGAAAGAAAATATTAGTAAACCACGAAAAACAACAGTAAAAAACAACAGCAACAAACCAAAAAAAAAAGAGCTAGTACTCTTATAGTACTAGCCACGACTCTAAAATCCAATTCTAAAATCCAATTCTAGTTTCAAGATTTAATCCTAGCAAAGCACAAAACCTGAAAAAAAAACTCTTGTTAGTAATATATAAAAAATGACAAGAAACAAGACAAGCAATAAAAAATACTCTAGTATTTATCATAGTACTAGTTCCAAATCTAAGCTTTTAATCTCAATTTTATTAATCTTTTCAGTAAAGTACATATTTACAAAAAGAAGAAAACATTAGTGAAATACAAAAAAAAAGAAGGCAAAGAAAAAAAGAAGATGCAGTACTTATTTTACTACCAGTTTCTGAATCCAAAATCTTAATGCTGGTTTCATTATGCTTTTCTGGCATAAGCACAAACTCAAAAAAAAAAGATCTAAAAGCTTTTTATAAAAAAGATTATTATAATTAAATAAAAATTTACCTCATATATGACATCATATTTTATATAAAAATAGGTAATTGTGCACTGGTATAAGCTATCATACTTATTAAATAATTATTGGTATGAATCAAAATAAACTATAAATCTAAGATCACAAATATTTATATCATAAATGATATAAAACAATATAAATCTTTTATTGATGAATATCAATAATTAACGTTTTATTTCTTTTTATCGTCACATAGCGATATAAATATTTTGTGCGATTTATAGCTTATTTCGATTCATATTAATAATTATTTAATTAATGATGATCGATATATTGATATATAATGATATTTATCTATTAAGCTATATAATGTTTCAGTTCCAACATATATAGCATATCGATATAAATATTCTGCTAGATTGTGATATATAGCTTATAATCGATTTATCTCAATATATATTTAATCAATTTTTATCGATTATTTGATATTTATCGATGTTTATCTATTTATGATATTTATCAATTTTTTGATATATAACAATTTATATCCTTTTTTATCATTATTTAATATTATTTTTCAATCGATTTATTGTTTATTATCGATATATATTTAGATAAAAAATTTTCTGATGTATATTAGCTACAAAAAGATAAATATATATATGATAGAAAAAAAATAAGCATTGAGGATTAGTTAAGACTTAATATACAAATTGGAAATATAAACCAACTGTATTAAATACAAATTTTACTTATGCTTAAACTTTGGAGCCAGGTCAAAGTATCTGATTTAAAAAATTGGAGTAAAGTATTAAGAAAAAAAGCAGAAGAGGACAAAAGTAGAAGAAAAGAAAAAAGTGGTAACTCTTTCTGACAATTACTAAAACCAAATTTTCCTACTAATAGAAAAACAAATTTTTTGTTGGAGAGTCATGGCCTATGTTGTGGTTTGTTTAAAGGATACATATTATTTCACCGACAATTACTTCACAGACATCTTAGTTCACCAACAATTAATTCACAGACAAGTTCATTTTACCGACAATTATTTCACCGACAGCTCATTTCACTGACAAGTATTTTTTATAAATTGCACTAACCTTAACTCTAATTCTAACTTGACATTAACAACAATGACCAGAATTACTTTGTTGGTGAAATGTTGTTGGTGAAATAATTGTCAGTGAAATGAACTTGTCTGTGAATTAATTGTTGGTAAACTAAGCTGTCTGTGAAGTGATTGTCGGTGAAATGCACACCACCCAAAAATTATATAATAAATGCAATATTTGTATATCTCTCTTGTAAAGCTTTGCCTTAATATTATATTTACTTTCTGATCTTTTTATCAACTCCAGATAGCTTTATTGTTTATCTTGATTTATATCTTAAGCCAGGTGCTATTGTCATCTGAGGACCTATATTTCAAGCCATCTACTACTATAATTAAAATTTTTAAGCTGAGTTCCATAATGTAGCCTATAAATAAATATGTAGTTGTATTCTACTAATCTGTTCGAATTTGAAAAATAAACAATGCTAAACTTTTAAAGAGGTAAGCCAAATATTTACTTTTTATCAAAATTTTTAAAAAATTAATAGAAAAATGAAAGAAAATAAAAGAGAACCTACTTAACTTGAAAAAAATATATAGGCTTGGTACTACAGAAAATAAGGAAATTAACAAAACAAAAGATCTTTGGAAAATCAATTTTTATATTATAAATTTTATAATAAATCATAAAAAAATACAAACTTTAAAGAGCTATACTACAAAATTTTATTAATACAACTTCTTTCATGTTTTAAATGAAAATTGATTCTAATATTATTTTAAATTGAGTTGTATAACAAAAAAAAATTGAAAATTTGTTGATTTTCTCTTTTTTGTAGCACCAAGCCTATATTATTTTGTTGTTTTTTAGTATTTTTCTTTAAAATAATAATCTAAAAGCTTCATTAATAAAGTTGAACTTTATTATCTATACTCTATCAAAATTTTTTATACAGGGGTGTTATTGCCAGTTATCTTGTATAATAATACTATTGGCTTGTATACCAAACATTTTTTTAGAAAAGTTCTACAAATAGAAATATTGATTTTAAACAAACTACTATATAGGCCATTACTCTTTAACACAAATTATATTTTTCTATTAGTAGAAATTTTTGGTTCAAGTGATTATCAAAAGGAGTTTATAAAGTAAGTATTTATATTATGCTTTAATATTTTGATTTAAAAACATAATCTATATAGTTATTTATAAATTATATACTAGGAGCGTGCTATTTATTATGTAATAAAATCTTACTAGTAGCCTACCCTATCCACCCATGGTGTGATCTCAATACTGATTGGCAAGATTATATATATAATATATGTATAATATATATATAATATAATAATATATATATAATTTTTAAAATTGAATGATTTTTGATCTACTAGTCTGTTTTGAATAATTTAACTACCAAAATGTTCGTCCCAGTGAGATGAATCTAACAAGCCTAAAATCATCAAAATCCAATTAAAGAATCCTAATATCACTAAAGCTTTTATAATTTTAAAATTATAAAAAACTTTAGTGATCTTAGGATTTTGTAATTGGATTTTAACAATTTTAGGCTTGTTAGATTTGTCTTACTGAGACGAATATTTTGGTAGTTAAATTATCCAAAACAGACCAGTAGATCAAAAGTTATTCAACTTTAAAAATTATATATATATTATATATAAATTATATATATTATGTATATATTCTTGAATCTGATTGGTCAATTAGCCATTTTGTGTAACGTAATCAGGATTCTGACCATGTATCCATGGTATAAATTATATAATAAATAGCACACCCCTATATACTATTAAATTTAGTTAGAAAAATACTATTTATTATATAATTTTTACTATTAATATATAGTTAAAACTTCTGATAATATTATACAAAATAGCTAATTAATCAATTAAATTCAATAAAAATTCTTTATATATTAGTTAAATTTTGCTAAAATAAATAAAAATAATAAAATAAATTAAAATATCATATTTTGCTATGAATAAATTTTACTTTTTACAATTTTTATATTCAAGTTTCTAATAATCTAGTAATTAGATCTGTATAATTTTAGTAATATTCTAATCAGTTTATAAAAATAATTAAAATAATATTAAAATTATACACAAATCTATCTTCAGAACTCTTTCCGATGATCACTTGGTACCAAATTTTTCCAAAAAAACTACTCAACAAAAACAGTAAAAACCAATCTCTTAGTTTATAAGTTAAAGAAAGAAGGAACCATAAGACAGCAACTGTTGTTTAGAGATAGTTCTCATATGCTATCTGCTAACAGTTTTAGAGTTTATCACTTACTGCAGACCCAGCGCTTGTCTTTTAGAGGTAGTTCTCATACACTACCTGCCGACAAGTTCAGAGTTTATCACTCACCAACAAAATTCGAGTAGTGCACTATTTGGAGGAAGGCTGTCTTTGTTGTTTTTAGTAATTCACTCTCTTTTAAGTGATATCAAGAGGTCTCTCTTTCGTTTTCATCTTTTGCCATTCTTACCAAAATTTTCAACAAAAAGTGGGCTTTCTGGCTTACTCTCTCCAAAAGATCAGCATTGTTTACACTTACCAAATTGGGACGAAC
>CAJVPY010005739.1:0-11164 GCA_910591965.1 Dentiscutata erythropus
CAGATTAGACTTGTCACACAAGACCACAACCAATCAAATTAAGGCTTGCTGCGCAAGACCATTAGTGTCAGATCTGCCAAAATCGTTGATATTGGCCAACAAATCGTTTGATTTGCACGCGCATAAATCCCGCAAAGTATCAACATGTGATCGCTGATCACATGTCTTATTTTGGGATTTACCTATTTAGGGTAACACTATAACCAGGCGTTTCAATAGCACTCATATACAGTATAACTGTAAATAAGTAAATTTTTAACCTAGATCTTTTACATTAGAATTAGTATTTAGGGTTCGAGATAAAATTTGAAAAAACTTTGGGGTTGTAAAGCACCACGTGCCAACTAATTAACCAGTTTTTGGATAATACAGTATATGCGTAATAATAACTGATTAATATATTTATATTAAATAAGGCAAAATATACTGTAAATACTAGCAAATCATATTTTGGTCCTATTATTGCAAAAATTTTAAAATAGTAAATATGAATATAACCTTACTCTTTATATTTCTTGCTTCGAGCACTACATATAGCTAGAAACTTTCATTATTAGAATTAAAAAATTACTGATTTCTGTTTTATGCATAGAGCTATGGCTTATCGATGTTTCAACAGTATGAAGAAGGCATTTGCAAACAGAGAACTAATAATATCGTGTAACACTTATGCAATTATTTTAAGTTGCAAAATTTTTTTTAGACAATCGATTTTTTTAATTGAACGCGTCTTTAATTCACCTTTTATGTAGTCATCACATGCATTTACCTGATTTGAACACGGAGTATATAGCGGGAGTGACGTAAATGCACAGCCACTTACTATAATGTGGCTGAGAAAACCAATACAATTATGTATATATATTTAGATATAATCATGCCACTGTTCCTTACGATGGTATCAAAGTTATACTTTAATATATATATTTAATATTCAGTAACCATATTCAAAATATTGCTGTAAAGCTTTTCGTTTTTTTGCATAAATAACTAAAATGAACAGTAAAAATGTAGCACCAAAGGCTAATGATCCATGGGATGATTTCTTTGCACCAATGTGGGAATCTACAACGTCAAAGCAACGTACTCGTCCATCTAACGGTAAAGATGTACGGGCAGAAAATGTTAAATCACAAGGGGATGCTAACTTGAAGAAAAAGATTGGAGGAAATGAGACAGACAAAAAAACTAAGCTACAACGTAAGTTCGAGAAGACATCAGCTAATGTCACCAAGGACACATCGCATAAAAATAATAACGATGGGTTCATTAAGAAGTCCAAGAAAATTTCCGAGCCCACCAAAATAGTAAACAAAAGTATCAATAAAGGTAAAGATAATGGAACTATTAATCGATCAAATGACATTTTACACAATGACGTTTCAAAAGCCGATTCACGAAGAAAGACTACACCGGATCTTTCGCTCAAGTATCCAAAGGCTGTACCCTGCTCTCTTGAAGAAATTTTTGGTGAACCTATTTTTCCTAATTCTAAAAAACCGGATTCAGATATTAGAATGCCTAGTGGCAGTAAAAGAGAAGAGTGTGCTAAAAAACCAGATCTTGCTATTAAAATGGCTAGTGGTAGTAAAAGAGAGGAATGTGCTAAAAAGCCGGATCATGCTATTAGAATGCCTAGTGGCAGTAAAAGAGAAGAGTGCGCTAAAAAACCAGACCCTGCTATTAGAATGCCTAGTGGCAGTAAAAGAGAAGAGTGTGCTAAAAAACCGGATCCTGCTATTAGAATGCCTAGTGGCAGTAAAAGAGAGGAGTGTGCCTCCGTTTCAACTCGTCACAAGCCTAAAGATTTAACGCATTTGAAAACACTTGAAGACTATCAACGTGAAGCAGAAGCAATGGGCCATAAATTACCCTCAGATCGAGATCCCCCAAATACAACATATTATCCTCGTATAAAGCGTCTTCTAGATCCTGCTTCACTTAAATTACCCATTACGAACCCTGATCATCCTAAGAACGTGATTAAATACCTTGCTACAGTGCCACCACGAACAAATCCTGTTCAATTAAATAAGTTAAAACGAGTCCAGAGTTCCAATTTTGGTACCAACAAATCCACCTCGCAGATTGGCACTAAAAGTCAAATAAATCGTCCGGTAACTGAGAAGAAAATCATTGGTTCATCCAAAGTGAACTCGGACACTCGCCGAACCTTTTCCAAATCAATCTCTGAATTGCATAAGACACCCATTGCTAGGAGTGAAAAGCGTACACCGAGAGAATTGTCCATTATCCGCGAGTCACCACAGGTTAGGGATAAAATACATGTAACACACAAGGAATCAACAAACAGAAAACGTATAGCACATGAAGAATCTCATGTTCGAGATCCTTCTAATATTAAAAGAAGATTGACTAATAATCCTACACAACAAATGAGCAATAAACGATCCATGCATTTTTCACCTGAGCCGTCCCGTCCCGTTAAACGTCAGCAAATTAGACATAACCGTGAAGACAGTATTGATGAAATGAATGTGTCGTCTATTATTCAATCAATTTTCAGACGTAATCGTCCTATTCATCGATACGACGACTATGATGATGATGATGATCTAATGGAAGCCTCTGCGGTGGAGGTGTTTAGTGAAGAGGCGCGCTCTTCTAAGATTGGAAGAAAGGAAGATGAAGAGCAGGAACGGCTTGACCAACAAAGGCGTCTACTTAAGACAAGAAGGCTTAAGTAGCATGTATGTGTAGGGTTGGTAAAGTCCTTAGGTCCGGGACTTTAGGGTCCAAATTTAAGGACCTAGGGTCCTTAGGTCTATTTATAATTGCATAATTCTGGACAGCCTAATCAATGTATAATTTCAATAAAGTTTTAAATGCATAGTTTAAGATCATAATCATTTATTTAATGTATATAGTTCAGGTAGAAAAGTGATGGCAAAAAAAAGTCGCGACCATGTGATCGTCGACATTTTCGAACCCCTTCGGAAGCCATATACAAAATTTATGCAACTTTGAATGAATAGATAATATATATTAAATTTATATTAATTATAACAGTTATATAATCAATATCGTAATTAATTGATATATAGCGAAATTAAATCGTTCGATTACAAGTTAATAAATCAATAGAGTAAAAGTATGAACATGTAAAGGCGAAAATTTATTTAGATTAATAAAAGTGAAATTAATTACATAATGTATCGCGAACACAAAAATTAAAGCAATTATCTTACCTTACGACCTCATGATGTCATATAGGTCGGAAACGGTCGGCGATCACATGGTCGCAACTTTTTTTTTCTACCTATCGCTATATAGTTCACATAATATTGGGGTAACGTGAACTAGCCGCAGCAAAAAAATGTGATCGAGTTGATTAAAATTTTTCTAGTGTCTAGGTGATGCATTATGCACATAATTTGCAATTTTTACTATATGAAATCGCATAATTGGCTTATTTTTATGCACATGTAAGCAAATTTGATTGGCTAAAAAAGTTAATCGGTTTGTATATTTAACAGTAGTTATCTGACTTGACATGCTTTTTTGAATTTAATTGGCTAATAATTTAAAATTTCGCATAATTTGCATAATTTACTATTTGTTGTATATATTTGTTACTCAACTATACAATACATCAAACAATGCATCAAACAATACATCAAGCAAAACACTATGAAACACACATATAGGATATTCCACCTTGCTGTTCATGTGATTACCAGTTATATCTAGAATCAATCACTATTACTATTATTTGATATCCAATCTGTTTAGTCAGGTTATCACCCACTTAGTTGATATCCAGGTTGTCCACCCAGACTATCAACCCAAAACCAAGCCAAAACTAACTTTCAAATTTGCACCAAAGTTAGACTTTCATCAAGCTAGCAGCAAAGACAAAAGAGGAAAAACCACTACTTGAACCAACACTTTTTAAATAGCCATTTAACATGACCTATTACTCATTCAATTATATTTATTAAACATCATACCAACCATTATAACTTATCAAATCCATACTCTATCATTATCTCATTTACTATCACTTACCCCATCAGACTAATATCATGGGTCTGGAAACTGGGTTATGATCTCGTGACAAATAGATATCTCATGACTTCATTCATGGCATTACATAATTTGACAATTCTTGCATTATAATTTTGAACAATTAGTTGCAACTAATAGTTACATGTATTTAATAAATTTGATTGGCATAATAAATAATTACATGTTTTTTATATTATTTCAAACTATTCTATTGGTTAAAAAAATTCTATACTTTAAATATAATTAGTTGGTTAAAAAATTTTCAATAGATTAGTTAACTAGTACTAATAATTTAAATCAAGAAAAATTTTTTAATCAGTTAACCAACCCAAATTATTTTATTGTCTGAAGTGTAGCTGAGAACACTACATTCTAGGCATTTGAAATCTGTCAGATCCTATGATAATATTTGTCATACTGCGTAATTAACCAATAGAAATTCATAATGCATCTAAATTTATTTGATTTGATTTGATTTCAAAATCAAATATATACTATAAATTACTTTTGTATATTTACAGCATGACAGAAATTCGATTTATGCATAAATGTTACAAAAGATTTTAAATATAAAAATTATAAGAAAATCAGATGTATCATATGACTGCACATCAAAGAATCGCCCACCCTTTATGAAACTTAGCAAGACCATTTGTAAGGTGTGTTGCAAGTGAATTTTAGTGACCTATCATTGAGATCATCAGATCCGCAGGACTTTTATTAGAGTAGTTTTATAGTGGGTATAATAATATGTAAATGAATTTAAATTAACTTTTTTTTTTGACATTTCAGTAAACGATTAAGAAAAAAAGACTAGTAGTTTTAACGCAATATAGTTTTGAATTTCAGTCACAGACTTTATTTATTGATCTTTCTATTGGTATATTTACCAATGCTCAATTTGATAAATTTCTGCTGCTAGTTTAGACGAAATGTCTAATGTTTCCTCTATTTCCTCTGAAATTTCTTCCGTGCCCTCCTCTATATCATTTTCTTCGTCATCAAGATCTTCCTTGGTAAGTTTATTCTCCCCTTTTTCAATTCGTTTAAGAAATGAATTGACATTTTCGAAAATTCCTTTTTTATAGTATTCTTCGCAATAAGTACACCTCCTATTATAACAATCTACATGATAGCCGTGACCACAAATAAAGACCATGCCGTTATCATCGCTAAATGGAAGGCCACACTTGTCACATAGTTTGGGGTGGGGTGGATGAGATGTGCTGTATGCAGTTGGTAGGTGTCGCAAATCTACTTCTTCTTTTAGAGTAGCTAGTTGGTATGTCTCCGGCGGCTTTTTTCTTGAGTTGTTTTTGGTGGAGGTTTTTTTGGTAGGGGTTTTTTTGGCGGGGCTTTTTTTGGTAGTTTTTTCTTGTAAATTTTTTTTTTTTGTTATTTTTTCATTGGATTTTGGAACACTTCTTCCATAGTTATAATACACTTCTTGAAAATATTGTAAAAGGAAAAGTGCCGTTTTTTCATATAAAAACTCAAGTGTTTTAATATTGTATGGATATCGTCGTGCTTTACTATATGTGTCTTTAAATGCAGGGTCATGATCTATGATGACATAAGCTTGCTTTATGATGTTGTCCGTTGTTGCATTTTTTGATGTGTTTGCCCTAATTCAACTGTGGGTATTTTCTACAAAATATTCGTTAAAGCTAGTTAAATGATTTTTTATTACATTTAAAAAAGGATGATTATTATCATTCCAATAGAATAAGTCAGACAAAAATATAAGGGGGGCCTTATTATAGTTTTTTCGCTTCCAACGCAGAGCAAAGGTCCAAATATGAAAGACGGACTCTACATATTCATTGAACAAACCTGATCGAAATAAAGTAGCATAGATTTCAAGTGCCGATGGAATTAAATTATCAAGTAAGTCAATCATCATTCGATACTCGATATCTTTGCACACTCCAAACTTTTTAATAATATTGCCTTTTATTTTTGTCCAACCATTTCGTGCAAGCTCTAACAAAAGGTTTATTCTCCAGGGTCGAGGTTTCTTTGCCAATTTTTTATTCTTACCAAATACGAACTTAAACATTTTTTCAAAAAAAGAATGATAAATCAACATGATATGTTCTCTACTATTTAGTGATAGATGAAGCGGGCCTAATATAGGTAAAAATGATTTCATTTGTTGTGGAATAATGAATTTTGTATTTTGTGAATGTAGTATTTTTCTAATAAAGAGCTGGCCGGGCCAGTCAGCCACAACAGGTGCAACTTGTCCATCTAAGTGTTGCGTTTTACTATTGATCGATAGTATAATGTTTAATGCACTAAGATAATCCTCTACGCTATGCAAGTGTTGTTCCTTAATTCCTACGAGCTGAAGCCCTTTCATTGACCTCTCTTCTTTACGTTCCACTATGTTATCGGCATAACTATGTATAGTTAGCATTTCAATCGGATCAAATCTATTAATTATTAAACCTTGCGAAATTTTAAGCAATTGATTATCCGTATATGAAGTATCAAAAACCCCAGTATATACTTTTAGTAAATACCAGCAGATTCTCGAAGCTTCAATGTTTTCTGGATTATGGACTGATATTCCATTGAATGTAAGTTGCACAGAGAGATATTCTATAATCGGTTTTGCTACACAAGTAGCAAAATGATTCGCGGTCGAAGTTGATACAGTATCGGGCCTACGATTTTCGTGAATTGCATGATAATCGTCGATATTGTAAATGTGAAACAAATTTTTCTATAGAATAATGTATAATTGATATACAATTAGATTTATTAATAAATATTTAATAATTTACATTAATTTACATTTACATTTTCTACAAAATGGTTTTCAATTTTAGTTGCATGTTCTTTTTGAATCCGTTTTCAGTATTCTTCTACCGTTCTAGCACACACCGAATATCCAAGAGTTGACATCGTATTAACTGCCTCCCATGTTGCACCCGAAGCCATTAAATATAATCCAACTTCTAACTTGTGTTGATTTACAAATTTGTTACGCAAACCCGCTAACATATAGTATAAGCCAACAATTGACTTTTTGGATTCATTTATACTATAGGTTGAACGTTCGTTTGGAATAATTGCATTTATAAGATAACTAAAAAAACCCTTAAGTTGTGGGTTAATAGCTTCAATCATACATTCAAATTTTACTGGATCTAGTTCCAAACTAGTACCCTCTCAACGTTGTTTGTGATATAATGCCTTTGTTAACATTTCTATATACGAAGCAAATGTAGGCTCCTCTATTCGAATTAAATAAAATTAAACCTTATTAAAAAAAAAAAAAAAAAAAGTAAAATATAACTTATTACCTGTATTATTATTTGATACAGGTTCAATTGGCTCTAGAATTTTTTTTTTATTATGTATTTTTTTTTTGCGTCTTCACTCATTTCTATCAACCTCTACAACTTTACAGTAGTGTGGATGGCAAAGTTGCATTCCAACTTCAAGGTAAGGGTATACCTCCAGCATTTGTTTCTTCTGACATTTTTCATATGCGAGCTTCGTAAATTTACGAAACTTAACATTAGTATAGGCACAGTTAATAATTGAGCAGGGACCGAGGTTTATTGTTGTCATTTCACACAATTACGTGACATCCGAATTTTTTTTTTTCGTGACAAAATTTTTTTTTTATAGAAAGTGGGTGGGGCACCACCGGTACCCTCGTTTAGCCAATCATTTCTACTATAAGGTACATTATACTTGTGACTAAAAGATCGATACTAAGATCGACCAATCACATTTATTATATGTTTCAGCCAATTAAATAGAACTTCTGTCATGCTTATATTTACTATTCGTTTGTTCAGAAAGTAGTAGAACATATAATTTTTAGATTTACTACTGGCAATATAGTTGTATGCTATCTAACAATTTGGAAGGTAATATGCATCTTTGTGTTGAATTTAAATCATAAGGTGGATTAGAAGAAATGAACTTTGGTAATGAAAATTTTTTATTAAAGTGTAGTAATTTTATTTAATCTACTTAATATTTTATTAGATTATAAACATAAATCAACAATTTATAGAATAATCAAGAATCTAAAAGATAGTAACTACATGGTAGTTATAAAGTACACAAAGCAGAAAAGTCTTAGATAGTAAATATTATGAATTAGATTGAGCTTCTAAAGTAGCTAACTTATATTTATATTACTGTTGGCTACTGTATATAGTATTCTCCAAAAATAATACTTTCATGATTAAGACTCAAGTATTATTTACCACCCATTCTACTTAATTCTTAAATAAGACCCGTGGTATAACTATTATGATTTACTACTTTTAATATGATATATCCTCCAGATACAGTGCCTGGTTCCTTACACAATACCCACAGGTACTATTTAATTTTAAAAATGAAGTTTTTAAATAAGACCCTGGGTATTGTATACAGTGGCCAACAGTACATATCTAAAAGACTTAATACAATTCACAAAGCCAGGTTAGTATATAGTTAATTAAAATATGTTAATTGCTATTTTTGGCTTATATAAGCCAGTGTCGCAAGACTCAAGTTCTAATACACTTTTTGGTATAATTTCTTATATTGCCTTAGAGGTATTATATACAAATAGAAAAGAATACACTCAAAATTTTGATATTTTTTCAAAAAAATTATGTTAGAAGTTTTTACTAAATATCCTCCATATCATATATTATGATATTCTACATAACAAAGATTTAGCAACATGTATTTGTTTAGATTATAGACCTAAAGCAAATGTGAAGTTTCTCAATTATTTTTGGATCTGATAAATAAATACTTAGATGCAAATCCTCAAAGCAAACCAACATAGCTAAATGCTAAACATAATAATTATATAGATAGTGCTCTGAATGGGTAGATTGGGTTAACAATTTACAGATTAGAGCTTCAACTGACCTGAAATTTATTCAATAATTCTTGTAATGATAATCATTAAGGTTGGCTAATCAAATTAACATCAGCAAAATAAATAAATAAAAACTTACGTAATTTATTATGGTTCGAAATATTTCGCGAAATATTTCGGAATTTTTAATTATGAAATAATACAGAATTTATTTCAAAATATTTCGAAAGATATATTAAAATGTTTTGAGATAAATTTCAACATATTTCGAATAAGTTCGAAAGTTAGCAAAAATAATCGTATAATTTAAAAGATAAAAAAAGATTAAATAAAATAGTTTAATATAACTAAACTCAAAAAGATTTAAAATAAACTAAAAATTATGATTTTTACATAATATTACGATTATTTCGAAATATACTGAAATATTCTGAATATCAATATTAACAAAACAAATTAAATATTACGAAATAATAAATTTTATTAAATTTAATTTAATTGATTTATATCGAATTTATTTAAAATATTTTAAAAATATGAGATTTATATAAAATAAACATATGAGAGTGAGTCAATAGAAAAAGGTTAAATTTTTTCTAAGTAAAATTTTTTTTGACTTAGGCTTAAATATCTTGGCAATTATTTCATCAAATTTAATAATTTTTTTTTATTTTAATTCTATATAATTTCAAGATTAAAATAAAAAAATTTTTAACAAATTTGATTAATTAGTTGCTGAGATATTTTAATTTAAAAATTAAAAAAATTTCACTAAAAATAATTTGTCTCTTTTTTATTGACTCCCTCTCATATACTATAAATTTTATTGCTTTAAACTAAATTTTTAATAACTTTATTATTATTTTTATTTAAACTTATAAATATTATATATAAAAAAAGCTAAAGAAATATATAAAAAATAAAACGCAGCATTATTTGCATATAAAAAAACAAAACAAAAAAATAAAAATTTTACTTATCCTTTTCCAAATCTTCATTATTATCAATAGCAAAATCTTCCAGCCTATTTTCAAAATTTTCTGAATTTTCTTGCTGTTTCTTCAAATTAAATCACTCATCTTTGGAAGATACTATATAATCAACTAATTTATAATTATTTGCACATATTTGATAATTTTAAAAGTTTTAGATATACAATAAAAATAATTGTATTATACTGACTTTAGCCCTTTTATAAGTCTAAAAAATTTTTTATTAATATTAAATAATATTAGACTTAATTATAAATTAATTAAATATTCAAACCATTTCAGATTTATTCGAACTATTTTTACGTTTTCTATTATTTTTCTAAAAATTAAATATTGTAACATAAATTAATTATTTCTAAGTTAATTAAAATAATTAAAAATTAAAAGCTTTATACTTCTTCAACATTATTTGATTCAACTTTATCTATTTCTTTTTTTATATAGCTATTTTCATTTTCAAAGCTAGTAATTTTAAATTCTTTATCATTCTCTAATATGCTCTATTAAAACTGAATAATTTCAAAATAGATTAATAATATTTAATTAATGTTAATTTAAATATAAATAAATATTTACTATATTTCTTGCAATCTTATATTTAACTACATTATCTGTCATTATTATTATTTTGTTTTTATAGTTAAGCATAGTTTGAGCTATGGCAATAGCATATGCTACATTTTCTCTAGAGGCTTTCCCAGTAGACCAAACTCTATTCAAAATTTGTATCATATAGGTATCTTCCAAATCTTCTTCTACCTCTCTGAACAAAAGTTTATAGCATTTTTTCATTTTTTCTAATTTAAAATCTTATTAAGTGAAGCAGTATTATCAATCCTGTTTAATTGACTACCAAAAACAAAAAATATAGAAGATTTTATTCTGTTTGTTAAGGTTCCTCGCTTTGATCTAATTTTTTTCAAAATCTATAAATATAAAAAATTAGTAATACGATTTTTTAATATATTTCAAATAGTTTCGAAATAATTTTAAATATTTCAAAATTATTCGATAAATAAAAACATATAAATAAATAAAAAGTTTTTACTGGTTCATAAATGTTCTTCATAAAATATGAATTCCACTATTTTGTCTTAAAATTTTCAAAATTATTTTTATAATTTTTTATAATATATCTTTTTACTTCAGAATTAATCTGATCTTTTTTAGGATAAATCAATTTTGCAAGTAATAGATTTGCTACTGTTTTAATAGTGTTACAAAGTAAAGCCTTCTTAATTTACTCTATAACGACGACATGGCACAGGGAATCCTTTCGTAGGTATATGCGGTGTCCAAG
>CAJVPY010005740.1:0-11164 GCA_910591965.1 Dentiscutata erythropus
TATATAAGGTAATTAGTCACATGCCCGCCGATTTTTACTATAAAATTTGTACCCTTTAACTGCGAACTACTAATTAACCATTTAAAGTAGAATCGTTACATAATTGTTATTCAGCATTAGCAAGATATCTTAGAGAAAATTCATTAATCAAAGGTGGTGTTCGTATTTGGAACAAATATTCTTTCCCTAAATCATTACATTGTTTGGATGGTAAAATGAAATTATTACAGAATGAAGGCTATGGTGATACAAGCAAAAGTGATTCACTAACAACTGAAGAAATTATTACATGTTTAAACCATAATTACTTATCTTATCAATTGAAAATAATAAAGGGTTAATTCGACATATTTTTTTCTGGCTATCATTGCTTTGTGGATTACGGGGTGGTGACACTTATAAATTAGAATTTCAAGATCTTGAAAGACGAGATAATGGTAGACTACAAATAAGATTTAGACAAGAAAAAAATAATCAAGGAAGAGTTTTATATCGGCAACAATATGGACATACAGGAACACGAACCATACCAATACCTCCTGATCTTGAAAATAATAAATTTACTCCTATTGCAGATCTTTTACTTTATTTATAATGTATTAGTACTGATCCATTGTTTTTACAAACAACAAGAAAGCAAACTGGTATATGCATATGGAATCTAATCTTATTTTTTTTACTACACACATACTAAAAAAATACTTATTAAATGCATTGTAGATATAGTTAAGGGAATTGGGTATAAACCTTCTGGAATGGGTGCAAATAAATTAAAAATAATATTACAACAAATAGCTATCAATACGGGTATTAATTTTGATGGCAACAGAAAAATTACAAATCATAGTGCCCGTCGTACAGCTATAATGATATTAAAAGCATCTGATATTCTAGAAGATGAAGCTATGATATTCTCAGGGCACCGTTCTAGAGAAGGTATCCAATCATATAGTAGTCCAACAGATGATCAGTGTTTGTCATCTATAGCACTATTAATTCCTTATACAGCTTATAATGAGGATATTGAATCTTATTACTCTTTTCCTGGTGATTCATATAATTATGTCAATTATGAATCTGACAAAAATGAAAGTATTATTAATATAATATTTAAAAACTTGCTTAAATCGATAACTTATAATTTTTATTTTTAGATAATGAAAGCGGAATAGAGATTCTAAACTCTAATACTAATACTACATCAAGCCTAAGCTCTAATATTAATACTACGTCGAATTTAAGCACTAATGCTAATACTATGTCGAATTTAAGCAGTAATGCTAATACTATGTTAAATCTAAGCACCAATACTGATACTATATTAAATCCCAATCTCAATTCTAATAATACGTTAAATCAAAATTAACAATCTTTGAATTCTGTATCTAGACCATCTGTTACTACAATTTCAGGTACTTATATATCGTTTCGAATAATTATATAATAACTATATTTAATATATTATTCAACCTCTTAGATAAAGTTTCTTCTCTCAGAAAACGTATGGTTTCAAATTTGAATCCTAAACTTTTAACGCCTTTTAAAATACCTAAAAAGAAAGCTCAGCTTTATCCTCGGAGCCAACAATTATCTATATCTCAAAATCAACAAATGCCTACACCTCAGATTCAACAAGCTCCTACATTACAGATTCAACAAGCTCCTACATTTCAGAATCAACAAATGTCTACGTCTCAGAACCAACAAATACATACGTCTCAGAACCAACAAATGTATACATCTCAGAATCAACAAATACATATGTCTCATAACCAACAAATGCATACGTCTCAAAACCAACAAACACAAGAGCATACGTCTCAAAACCAACAAATACAAGAAAATGATAAAGAACAAATGACACAGACTAAGGATAATCATTATAATCAAGCAATCGGACAATTTGAAGAAAAAGACGAAGAAGTATCAGTGCTGATTGCAAAAAACAAACATGAAGTATTACAGCAAATTACAAATAATGTGATTATACAATTTCCCGATACTAGCAAACCGATTGATCTCAATTTGAAGATTTCATTTATCAATTAGTCAAATATATGCTATTTTATTTTCAATAAATATGTAATGAATTTCGTTGTTCAGCCAATTTCAAATTTTAAATGCATTTGAATAAATTAGCTTCGCTCGAATAATTGCAAATTTAGAAGCACTATTTAGAAAAGTTATCTAATCGTAATAAATTTAGCAAAATAACATTTTCACGGGTAAATATGAAAATCATGTGATTTTCATATATACCCGTGCGAATAAGTAAGTGAAAAAAGCTCGAGTTGTTACATAAGACCCGTACGATAAATATAAGCTATTTAAATTAAAAAAAAATACAAAATCTTAATTCACTTAGATTTATTATTTAGATAACAAGCACAAAAAAAAGGTATGAAGTTTGTTGGTTAGAATTATATGTATCTTGAACATTTTTATTATCCATTGTTATAAACTGTGTGTTTCGTACCTTCTTTATCTCGATAGCAAGCTCATTCAATGCTTAAAAATACTTTTCACTAATCAAAATTTATTTTTTGACACATTTTTAATCAGTGATGGTAAATGACCTGAAATGACCCAAATGACAAATGACTAGTCATTGGGTCATTTCGAGACCCAAATGACTTAGAAGGTCATTTAACATATGTTAATTGATATTCTATTGCCCTTTAGCCAATCAAAATTTGCCGTCAAACAAAATTAAAATAAAGTTGTCCGAAATTCAATTTATAAATATTGATTAACTTAATGATACTTTGACGATTATCGGTTAGGAATGTAATAAAGTTTGATAACTTTTTATATGATCAATTCGACCAACAAAATTATTTTATATGCAAATGAACTACGTAAATGAGCTTAATGAGCTTAATGATCTTGTCATGATTTGATGATTTGGGGTCATTTAAATTTCGATCAAACGACCGGATCATTTACCATTCCTGGCTTGGGTCGGGCATATAAAATTTTTATGGAGCTTGGGCCCAAGTATACGAGTTTACTAATTTCTCCCACCACTTCTGATTGGTTCTACTAATTATTCACATATCGAAGTATCTATGCTATTAATTAAATCTATAGTACTCCGATAGGGAAATTAGTAAACCCCAAGTATACGAATGCCTAGCTAACCCAGCCTATTTCAAAACCTATAGACTAAATGACCCTCAAATAACCCCGGTCATTTCCAAATGACTATGGTCATTTGGTCACGAGTCATTTAGGTCATTTGAAAAATTTGCTAATGACCAGGTCATTTACCATCATTGTTTTTAATATATCTTGATCTATTGATTAAGGCGTTTGAGAATGCCCTAATTTAGTAAGAATATCAAGCTACTTATCAAATACACCAATTAACTATTTTAGATTTATTTCAAAAAATAAACTAGTTCGAAGACCTAACACAAATTTGGATATTGAAGGTTTTATAGAAAGTTTAAATGGGTAACCTTATAGTTCAGGTTGTAGATATAGTTGATAGTGTAAAACTTTAAATAAAACAGCTAAGATGCAGACTACTAAATTAGGCACCAAAAGTGTATATGTAGCTTAATGTACTTTCATTGTAACAGAAACAAAAAATCTTTAATAAAACAAATATAAAGCTGGCCAATTAAGGTTACTATTCAAAAGAAAAATATTGTAAATAGAATTGTAAAATATAATATTAATAGCTTATCAATAGTGCTTAATTGCCTAAATATATTTGGATCTCCAGATTATAATTAAAAATTGTTCTTAGTTTATATCAAAGCAAATTCTTTTTATATTTAAATATTTATTGCAATTAAACTAAATTCAATTAATAATTTGATATTTTAATGCTTAAACCTTATTTAATAATTGATTTTCTGAATTTATAATATTAGATATATTAAGTTGCATATTGCTTTGTAAATTTTAAGTGCATTTTGATATAGATTGTTGTATATTTTAACTTGTTGTCATATTTGTCTATTTATTGATATTATGTTTATTATATTAGCAAGAGGATTAGATAGACTATATAACTATAGAATTTTCAAATTATTATATCTGGTAGTTTTACTGGATTTCCTTGAAAAGGTATAAATTCTCTTACTATAATTACTATCACCTAAACTAGAACTTGTAATCATATCTGATATCATATACAGGTTAGTAGCTAATAGCATAAATTACTTTTTTAATTTAATATATCAGGTCAACATTAATTATTGCTTCCACTCTAAACAAGCTTTTTGCAAAAAAAATTTTTGCTTTTAATCAATATTAAAACTACATAGTGAAAGGGTAAAATGTGGCTTGAAATAATTTTTTGGTGTAGTAGATTGAGGTGGGTCGGAAAAGATCAACCATATCTAACATATCTAACAGATATGTCAGATATGTCAGATCCGTCAGATTGTAAGATCTGTTATATACGTTATACCTGTTAGATACATTAGATATGTTATATATCTTATATATGTTAGATATAATATATAGAATTAGTGAATTAGATAGTAGCTAAAGAATGTATATAAGGCCTAAGAGTTCGCCTTGATTAATGTTTTACGCATATAACTCATAAAAGTTAATTCTCATAATTCCCCGGTAAACTATCTTATAGTCCTGTGATCCAGAATTAGGGCCTCGTGACGTAGTCTAGAGCTCTATTTGGCCCCAATAACACAGACCAAGTCTTTCCACGCCTTCTTTCATGCCCACCAATATTAGGGTTCGATAGAGTTTAGCTGTTGTAGTATTGATTTGGATTGGTTTAGTCTTAGTTGAGGCCCATATTTTGAGATTCCGGATCGATTTACCCCGATGATCATTTTTTTATGTGTAGTATTCTAATGCAATATTTATATGATATGCATAATATTAATTGTTTTTTTTAGCCAAATCGGATTTAGTATATTATGAATCAAAAATGATACTTTTTGAGTGGCCAGTAAATAAGTAGGTATTTTTTGCCCTGGTGAGTAGATGTAAAAAGATTAATTAAAAAGCCCAAAAGATGTTTTTGTTTTTATCATTACTCCGCATAATTATACAATAGCAATTTCAATTATCTTATGAAAAGACAAATGATAATTTCCTTTCTGAATTGCAAAGTATAACGATGAAAAGTTCATAGCAAAAATAGCGCAATCTAACCTATTATGGTAAATTTGAAATTTGAGTAGAATCTTCTTACAATAAATTATTACGGACTTCACTTATTTGTACCGGGTAATACAAATTTAAATAGGAAACAGCCAACAGTGAGTTTCAGTTCGACATGAAGAAAATACCCAAAGGCTAGTGTTTAATTCGACCTTAGTCATTTAACAAGTGACACTCTATCGCTATAGCCTAAACTTCTATATTTAAACACTTAGTTTATTTAAAAAACCAGGTTTCCTTTTTCGGTTTGTATTGCAGCACAAATAAAAAAAAAAAGGATCAGTTAAAATTGGTAAATTTTAATCAAACTTTAATACGTAAAATATATATTGTAAACGGATGGGATAAAATGCGCATTTAATGCGCATGATATCACATGATATAGTTTTTTGATTTTGTATTTTCCTTTTGAAGATATCGGAAATTTACTCAAATTTTTACCCAACCCTGCTCATTTTTTTGTCATTCATTTCCTTTTGGGAATTTTCCGAAACTGTGCAATCCTATTCCTTAATGCCGCCCGGCATTATGCACTCTGGCCTAAATTATATATACCTATATAAAATTTAGATGTGATAAAATGCGAATCGTTCTGAATAATGCGCACGACTGAAATCCATCTCTATAGCGAGTTCGGTCAGTATTTTTGAACAAATTCTTTGATTAAAACTTTTTTCGTGTAGCCGATGCACAGGTCACGCACCTCACCTAACGATTAATATCTGAAGTACAATATCCATAATCTGATGCGAAAAAGGATAGGAAATACAACATTACTTTGCAAAGACACGAAATGAAAGTTTCATTTCCTAGAAATAGTTTTGATGGTCTTCTGCAAGGATACGTGCCTTAGTCCACGCAATACGGTAGTAAAAGATATTAATAAAAATAATTTACTGTAGAAATAGGTTAAACCGATTGATTTGGATAGGAAAATTCAATTACGTATCCTATACATCTATAATTATGTAAGATACTGATAGTGCCATAATCCCGTGTAATATGGTTATACACAATAAACTATCTTAAATGTAAATCTCGAGAGACTAAATAGAAAAAAAAGACAATAATCATAGAACCATTAAAAAAAACATAGTATACAGTAAGTGATCATTTATTTTAACTTATAATTCGGCGGATTTGAAGAATGTGACGTTAATTCAGTCGAGGTTTTGGACTATGGTCAAATTTCGCAAACCCCAAAACGTTAATTTCAAGATATTGAAATATAAAACTTCATTAGAGATACGACCCGGATGCAAAAATCAGATATTTAGATGCTTTTAAAATCAGATATCCGTATGAATCCGGTTGATTGTTAAACCATTTTTTTTAAAAAAATTGCAACAATTCTTATTTTAATACGTCAAATAATCCAGTTACCATTGGCTATTGCTCGATTCCTTCAAATACTTAACACAAATAACCAAAAGATTTAATTATTACACTAAAAATGTAACAATTTGATCGGCTAGCTATTTAATGTGCTAATGAGCTTTTATGTATGCACCATATTCGCGTTCACCCGTGTTGATGTCTTCATCCGGATATCCGCACAACCCGTGGGTGATCCGGGTTTTTTGACCCGGATTGTATCATTTTTCTTCAATCTAGAAGTAGGCTTCCTGTGAGCGTGATTCCACAATCATGCGTGTGATTCGAAATTATGCACATTTTATTAGAGTGCGGCACATTATAATTAATCAATACTATATCTGCAAATTTGCAAATCCACTAAATGCGGATTTTTTTGATGAGCACACAAGAATGCAAATTTTAGCAATTTGATTGGTTAATGATCATAAGTTCTTCGTGGTTTATAAACGCCCATTCTATTATAATAAATAAATTATAAATAAATGCCATAAAAAAACTTAGTAATCAGTTATTATAACTTGGCCTTTTTTTATTTATTATAAGAATATAATAAAACAAAATTACAGAAGAAATATTTATATTAAACATCAAAATTTGTGTGGACAAATATAAATGTAAATATTTACATATGGCTTTATATGGTACAATTCAAAATTGATCTGCATTTAGCAAAAATTTATTAACTGATCTCACATAGTTTTAATTAATTATAATGTGCCGCACCTAACATTTTGTTACATCTAAATTTTGTATAGGAAAATTAAAGTATATATAATTTAAGCCAAAATGCATAATGCTGAGCGGAATTAAGAAAGAGGAACGCAAAATGGTCCGAAAATTCTGAAAAGAAATGAATGAACATAAAAAGCGAACAGGGTCAGTCGAATATCCGATATTTTCCCGAAATGAAAATATAAAATCAAAAAAATTCTATCATGTGATATGCAAATTTTATTAACATGCGCATTTTTCTCATCTCTATTCTATCAAAGTAAAGCCGCGAATTTTGTAATCCATTTTAGTCTAATGTTGTAATAAAGTTATTATTATTATTATTATTTTCTAACCAGTTAGCTTTAATGTTTATATTTATTAAAATCATTACCGTTTATCACAAAATATAATATTCCCCGAAAATAATATCCTACCACATAATGTACCTTCTCAACCAATTAAATCACTAGATTTGCGAATAGTATCCGGCACTATTATTCAATTTTAAAAATGAATCTCTTGAATAAGACCCCGGGTACTATAGACAGTAATAAAAGTTATTTGTCTATCTTTGTGTGAAGATAAACCCCAGAAGTACAAAGATACTTAATGCTTCGATTTGAGAGTTTCTGTAGTATCGCAAATGGGTGGTTATATTTTTTTGAAGACAGTTGTTAGGGCGTAACATACTCTAATCTTATGAATTCAATTGTATAAAATTGATAAATCACGATCACAGAAGCGCGTAAATATACGATCTTCACAATATTTGTATATTTATGCATGCGTCACAAACGTAATTTTCGTACCACTTGGCGTAATAATTAAGGGTCCCTTCACTACCGCTACTCATTGATCCGATTAATTGCGTAATAGTTAATTCTATACAGGATCAAATATTTAAAGTTATTTTTTTAATAAAAACTCTTATTTGAACGCAGCCAGGGAAGTACAAATTTAAATTTAACCGTTCCGGACTTTTAAAATTATTGATGTACGTAATTTGATTATCTTACAGGTGCACAATTTCTTAAATCTAACGTTAAATCTAGTACAACAAAAGGGTAGACTTGGTAGCACTTATTTATTGTCAAAAAATGGTTTCCTTTAATGGAACTTATTTAGTTTATTATCAAAAAAAAAAAACATATTTTAACTCGCCATATTTCTTTAAAATAATCATGATAAACAAGAAAATTTAAATCATTCTTTTAGCATGGGCATTTGTTCTTCTAAATTAAGCGAAGAAACTGATTCTTTAAATTCACAATTTTCTCAAATTTCACAGAATAAAGAATCAGAATTTCTATACATTGATGGTCGAAGGTTTCATAATCTAGAAAATGTCGTATATCCTCTCCCTAATGACGATGATGAAGTAGATAGGCTACACTTCAGACATTTTTTAACCAAAAATGTTTGGAAAAGCAATTTCTCAGCTCCTATTAACCATATCTTGACTAATCCAGAAACCAAAATCCTTGATGTTGGGTGCGTAGGTTATAGTTATTGTTATTACAATCACTAGTCTAAATAAAAAATCAGTACCAGTTCACACTAGTTGATACTATATTAATGGGCTGCTGAATGTGCCGAATATATATTGGTAATTATCGGCATTCTACGAGTTTTCTGTAAGCATTTTTGCAAGTTCTGTCAATATTCGACTAGTTTGCTGGCTGAATATTGGCAGAGTACTGACAGAAAGTCGACATAAACCAGTATATATTTAGCACATTCGATAGCCCATTAATATATAGTTTCAACTAGTGTGAACTGATACTGATTTTTTCATTTGGACTAGTGCTAGTATTATATCATCTTCATTGAATCCCTAAAAAAGACCAACCAATTTTGAAACTTATTCGTTGATCATCTGAAATTTATTAAATATTAACAATTATATGTTAATAATATATATGTATATATATTGAAGTCCCTATTAAATTTGTCGTTTATGTACTAATTTGGCATTTTCATAATTTCAGATGCGGCGCAGCATCATGGTCATTTGATATGGCTACCACGTACGTTGATCTTTTATGTTTTTCAACTATTAAAGAGCTATATGTTCAACTAAAATAATACTATCTCTTTAGCTATCCGTTGATTAATATTATTGGGATTGATATTTCTCAACAACAAGCGACACAAATAAAGCCTAAAAATTTTACTTTCGTTAAAGCAAATGTTCTAGATGGAATACCATTCAAAGATAACACTTTTGATTATATATTTCAACGTAATTTAATGAGAGCGTATACTGAGCAAGATTGGCCACGGGTAGTAAATGAACTTGTCAGAGTTTTAAAACCAGGTGGATACTTAGAGGTATGCGTATTTATCAACTAAATTCGTAGCTAGTAAAAAGCTTTAACATTCGTCGGCTAAAATTTTGTCAAAACTGTAATTAACGTGTTTTAAATAAGTTGATGGAACGTTCCATGTTATACAATATGGGACCAGCTACCAAACGTTTATGTGATGCTGGTATGTACCTTATAATTCATTGATAGTGTTATTGTTTCATTTTGCTTACTTTATACAAATCGTCTATTTAATATAATAAAGAAATAGCAGCAATGAGCATCCAAGGCACTGATGCATTTGCAACACAAAAATTAGAGAAATATGTACAAAATCAAGGTTTTTATTATTTATCAACTCATTATGATTTAGTTTTGTTGTATATAAAAAAATTGGTTAGCTAATTACATATTCAATGAATTATTAAATTAGGCCAATTAGAAAACATCAAAAAAGAAGTAAGAGAATGCCATCATGGTGCAAAGTCTACCCAAATCGATCTTAATCTTAGTAAGACGGTAACTATTGTACAAATTAAATAAACCTCATGTTTTATTAATAATATTAAAAATTTTTTAATATCACACAAATAAATAGGCTATCTATATTTCTGTTACTTTGTATGCTGCTTGGAAGCCTCGTTTAGCAAAAATCATGCAAATTTCTCCTGAAGAATATGATGAGTTGGCTAATATATCGGAAAAAGAACTATTTGAGTATGATGCATATTTTGATATAGTTCGAGTTTATGCAAGAAAAGTAGTAGATAGTAATGAAATAGTAGGTCAAAGTAGCACAATGGCAAATAACACAATGGCAGAAATTTAATTTCTTTTGATATATGAAGTTAATACGCGAATAAGAAATATAATTTGAGAAAAGCTAATATTATTCATTTAATAGCATAAGTTAATTTATTTTATTTATTTATTTAATTAAACGAGCTTAAATTTTTAAAAATAGCGACAGTAAGATAGCTTTCGTTATGTTAAGATACAGTATACATTATAATGAATAATTACTGAATCATATTATAAGAAATAAATATAAAAAATAAATATAAGAAATTTAATATAAGAAAGAATTCGATTTATATTGTACAGTAGCTAGTACAAAAGAATAGATTATTGATTTTATGAAATAATGGTGTTTAAGTTTACACGTATTCGAATTCGATTCTTTTCAAAGTTAAAAGTATATCCTTTTACTAACGGTCAATTCTTATTCAGAATTATTAGTGGAAAAATATTTTTGACGAGAACCGAATTCGAATATGATATAAACTTAAATACGTACTAGAGATTTGATCCGATTAGTAATTAGCCGGTAAACAGGCTAATACTTGATTAGTCAGTTAAAAAATTTATAAACGGTTAAAATCCGGTTGATAGTAAACAAATATAGATAGAATTATAGTAGATTTTTTTTTCTTGTTTACCTGTATGAAGCACATACAAAGTTAAATCGCGATTCATATGAAACTGCCATTTATGCCTTAATGAAAGCTCTAAAAAATTTCACGACAAAGAAATTGTGTGAAAGTTAGCATAGTGGAAGTTTGTTTTGATTGGCTAAAATTAGGCTAAATATGATTGGCGACGATCTTTTTTTTTATACAGTC
>CAJVPY010005741.1:0-11163 GCA_910591965.1 Dentiscutata erythropus
GCTTGACTGTAAAGAAGTCGTTTGGAAGAAGCTTGAATGTATAGAATTCTCTTAATTGAGAAACAACATCAGCCAAGAGTATAGGCAAAGTAGCTTGATTGAAAGGGAAGAACTTTCGGACTTTATAATTAAGCTTCTGGTATGTTGTAGAAAGAGGTATTTTTTTGGATAGTAGATCAAAGTATGAATCTGGGATCTTGGTAACAGTATATAAATCTGCAAGCTTTCTTTTGTACATAGTGAGATATTGAAGTAAAGACCTGTGTGAGATAGGAAACAACTGGTGCAAGTTGGATAGAAGTTCGTTGTAGTGGGGAGGTAGTTGAGGAAGTTTGGCAAAATATGCATTAGGAAGCTCTAAGAATTTGTAGATTCTTCTTAGAGCATTTACTATAGCTCTGGTATGTGATTGTAGTTTGATAGGAAGTTGAAAAGGTAGGATTTCCTAAACTTCTTGAGATATCTCCTCTGGTGTGTCTGGTAATGGGATAAGTTTATTTTCGAGTGCTTTATTGATTTGAGCTCTAATTTCTCTGGGGTTTGCTCACTAGTGTTCTTGATCTTTAGAAATCCTCTGGCATACCGGATAACACTGCATATACCTCTGTATGTAGTTCTATTGAAGTTAAGGTTTGAAAGGTATTGGGCTATAAGCCACTTTCTAAGCATTGCATGAATAGTATCACAAGTAGCAGTATTAGTAAGTGTAATCTCATAATTGTGTTTATATGCTGCTAAGGCCCTGTTAAAAATCTCATTGTATTCTTTTTGGTGTGCAGGGGTGGTCTTGGGATTACGTGTGAAAGTAGTGAAGAACCTGGTATCCTGGTAAGTAAACTTAAGCACAATTGCTTTAGGGAGCTTATGTTGTGTTGGCATAGTAACAAGCTTGTGACTAGTAAGTTCATAGATGCCTTTAGAAGTTTCAAGTGCTTTAGCAATTTTTTTTACTGTCCAATGGTCAGTATCGAAGGGTGTATTGATAGGTGTAATAGTTTTGAGATATATTTCATTGGCCCATACCATTTCATTTTCTGGAGTCTCTGTTTTAAGCAAATTAAAGTTTGTTTGGATAACTTGGCTATATATAGGTCTTGTAGTAGTTGTTGAAGTACTAGCTTATATACTAGTGAATTTAGTAGTATTGTTAGATAGAGCTTTAGTAGCTTTGTGCGAAGTTATAGCAAGTGGAGATATGTTAGATAAATCTCTTGGTCTCTTGTGGTTAGCTCTAGTGCTGGAAACTACTGGGGTGTAGTTAGAACCAGGTGCAGAAAATATGGGCTGTGTAATCTGATTGGTAGGTGTACTAGGCCTAGGTACTGTATTGATGTTAGGGGGTTTGTTTGTGGATAGTGCAGGGTTTGTAGTATTGTTACTTGTACTGGTGTTTGTGTAACCTGTGACCATGTCTTGTAAAGAGCTGGGATTGGTGTTAGTGACTGCATGTGCAATCTGCTCATTGTAGCTTCTATTGAACTCATTATCTGAATCGAGGTTTGTAATTACGTTGTACAGAATTGAGGCTAAGTTTTCTGTACCTTTGGCTTTTGAATAAGGTTTTATACTGGCTTCGTATAGGTTTGTAATTGTTACAAGATTACTATTCCGAGTAGGTTTTGGGTATTTGGCACTAATATTAACAACATTGCTTTTTTGTGATGTAAGGTCAAACAAAACTGATTGGGCAAGATTTTTATGTCTGCATAACTATTGTGGAGGGTAGTCAGTCAAATTAGGGATCTTTTCAGATTTGGTAATATCAACATAGAAGACGAAAAAGTTAGCATATTCAGGAACAGAGAAGCTAACAGAGAATGTGAGTTTGGACCAATCTTTCATAGTGATGTTTAAAAATTTTTTGGTGTATTCTACACTAGAATTTAGTGGTGAGCTAATAGTAGAGGTGTTTTCAGGTAGAGTGGCCTTGGTGTTTTGGAAAAAAATATTCCAATAGAAGGAAGAGCTTTCTGAGGCCATGTTTTTGTCAGAATCTTGGAGCTTAATATGATATGAAACTTGTAGTTGTTTACTGTTTTTGCTTAGAGTACTATCTGTAAAATCTTTTGGATTATATGAAAGTTAAGGGTCCTTAAGACTGCTTTTGCGGAAGAATTGAAAAACTGCTTTGTTGCTGTTTTGGGTGTTTATTGCTACTAACTTGTTGTAGTGGGGTCTTTTAACAAAATTTGCACCTTCTTTAAGTAGTTTGCGGGGTACTAGATAACTTTATTTAAGAGCCGGATATCAATTTACTTAATAAGTTTTTGAGAAAATGTCGTAGGAAAATTTTTTCTTCTTGTTTCTAATTTGGTAAAGTTATCTACGGGAAGAGTTGCCACTTACAACTTCTATTTAGTATAAGCAATTAAAATATTTAATATTTACAGCATGATAGAATTAATAACGATAATACGTGTGGGTACTGTTATCAAAATGGAATTGGTGGGGTAAATAATACTAATAATAATGTAATAAAATAAAACTAATTTAAACATGACACAGGAAAAATAAATTTTTTATTCATTAAAGTAGTATTACAAACAAAGAACTAATGTATTATTAAATATTAGATAGTTTAAACGATTAAATAATTTTTTATCGATGTTTATTGATTTAGCTATTCTTTTTTTGATCAAAACAAACGGGTATTACGTAGTATACATATTATGTAAATTATTTTGTTATTATAGAATCTTAGCGAAAATTATCAATAATGAAAACTCAGCAAATTGATTTTGCTCTTTTTTTTTTTTTCTTTGTAATCAATTGACATCATTAATTTTATTACTCGTGTAATTGTCATGCCATACAAAATAACCAAACGATAAATGAGATAAGTATACTTTTGCTCTTTTTTTTTCTCTTTATAATCGTTTGACATCATTAATATATTAATTTTATTATTATTTTCGATATAATAAATTGTCAAAATAAGATACGTATACATTTTTTAATACCTGATACTATATAACATGCATTACATTAATTTTATTTATCTTCAAAAATTATTGCTAGATCAAATGTATGAATGAAATAATACTTTCGTTTTTTTTATATTTTTTAATGACGAATTAATTTTATTATTTTCTTAGAAATAAAAATTGTTCCTATAACATAAGTTAATGAATGATAAAAAAATATAATAACGTTTAATAACGATTTATATATATTAATTTTATTATCTTTTTCTTTGAAATAATAAATTGCCACTTGACCAAACATACGAATAAAATAATACTTTCATTTTTTTTTTATATATATAACATTTAATGATAAGTCAACTCATTAATTTTTTTCTTGAAATAATAAATTATAAATTGTCGCTATACGTAAGTCGACCATTAGATAATACTTTTGTTTTTTTTGTTTTTTTTATATAACATTTCATATCACATTAATTTTTCTTAGAAATAATAAATTATAAATCGTCGCTATACATAAGTCGACCATTAAATAATATATATTTTTTTTTTTTATATAACATTTAATGATGAGCTATACACATTAATTTTTTTTCCTAGAAATAATAAATATAAATTGTCGCTATATGTAAGTCGACCATTAGATAATATTTTTGTTTTTGTTTTTTTTTTTATATAACTTTTAGTGACAAGTTATACACATATTAATTTTTTTTTAGAAATAATAAATTACAATATACATAAGTTGACTATTAAATAATACTTTCGTTTTTTTTTTTTTTTTTTTTTTTTTTTTTTTATATATAACGTTTAATAACGAGCCATATACATATTAATTTTTTTTCTTAGAAATAATAAATTATATGTAAGTCGATCAAATACAACAAATTAGATAATACTTTCATTTTTTTTTTTTTATAATATATAACGATTAATATCGTCATTCTTCTCATAGTTTTTATATATAAATGATTGAAATTTGAAAGGTAAAGATATTTTAAAATTTTGAATTTTGAAATTTTTGAAAGTTTAATTTTAAAATGGCTACTAATGACAACACTTTCAATACTTCTGCTCCTCTTACTAACAACACTCATTCTGACAATGCTTATCCCAACAATCCTCCTCTTAACAATCCTCCTCCTAATAACACTCCTACTATCGCTTCTACCAATACTCCTATTATCGCTTCCACCAACACTCTTACTATTGCTTCTACCAACACTCCTACTATCACTTCCACCAACACTCCTACTATCGCTTTCAACACTCCTACTATCCCTTCTAACAACACACCTATTATCGCTAATACTCCTAACAACTATGATTCTCGTCTATATAACAATATTCTTCCTTATTACAATCCTTATAACACACCATACAACAATGCTCCTTATAATCCTTATAACACACCTTATAACACACCTTATAATATGCCTTATAATACACCTTATAACACACCTTATAACACACTTTATAACACACCTTATAACACACCTACAACAATGCTCTTTATAACACACCTCATAACAATCTACTTTTAAACTATAACTTACCTTCCTATCCAGCTGTCCTCATTGACCAAAATCAATATCAATCGAATACTCCTCATCAACGACAATCTAATAATAAATATAATGATGATTCTAATAACAACATTTTAAGTATATGGAGCATTTTTTTAAAAATGAGTGGTAAAGGTAGCAAAAAAGGAAAGCAAGCAACACAAAACTGGGTCCCAGTTGTAAGTGAACATAGATCCGAACATAGAACTGAACAATCTAATAAACATAGACCTGAACAATCTAAAGAACGTAGACCCGAACAATTTAACAAACATAGACCCGAACAATCTAGCAAACGTAAATCCAAACATAGATCCAAACATCAATCCAGTGAGCAAAACAGATCTAAGTTCCTGTCACCATGACATTCACAATCAAGATCTCGATCCTGTACACCATCTCGATTCTGAGCACCATCTCGATCAGGGTCTCAATCCTGATTGTAATCACGATCTAGGTCTCGATTTCGAGATCAACGTTCACCCAATTAGCAACAACCAGGCGATCATAATGGTATAGTATATAAGTTTTTTTTTTTTGATTTCTGGATAATCTAAATTGTCCCTTAGTTGGGTTATTTTATTTTATTTTATTTTTTGAAATTTTTTTCTTTTTTTTTTTTATAATAATGAACATTAGAATGTAGTAATTATCAAAAGAAGGTCAACACACTGCTGTTTAAGCAGAATATGCAGCTTTATCTATTGGTAAAGCAAAATAGAGCCAAGCTTGACAAACTGAGCAACAAATTAAGCCGCTTAAGAAGTGAACAGCAAAAGGATCTTTCTCCGAAGGTGTTGGATGTAAGTATTTTGTTTACATAATATAGTTTTGTTTACATTAGAGCTATGACCCAGGTGGGTTTACCCGTACGGGTTAGAAATTTGACAGGTCACGGGTCAAAAATTGACCTAACCCGGGTCAAACGGGTCAGTATTAAAGCTTACTAAATTATTAAAATTATTATATTCTGTATTACACAATTAACATGCATTATCGTTATGCATTGTTTAATATTAATCGTTATATCATATATATTATTCCATGGGTCTTATGTAACAACCCGTGCTTTTTTCATTTGGTTATTGCATGTGGGTATATGAATAACCCGTGGCCTTCGGCCACGGGTTATTCACTAAATAACCATTATGTATCTCGTAAAACATTTTATTCGGTTTGATCAGCGTGATTACAATTATTTCTTTACTATTTAAATGATAAGTATTTAATTACTTTATCATTATAATAATTACATACTTGATTCTAACTACTTATTTAAATTTTTAGGTGATTTCTTATATCTGCCCAAATAGTAAGTTACCCCTCTAATTCTTAATACAATTGTATTGTTCAAATTTTAATGATATATATATACTTTCTAATTTTCATTTTATATATTTCTTTCCGAATTTTCAAATATATTTGTAGTTCAATTTTAACATTAATGGTTTATATAGATCTGTAAGTGCTTCAATTTCTTTTTGATTGCTTAGTGCCTGTTTATACCCGACTTTAACCTGTGACTAATTCAATAATAGTTTTTTAGGTTATTAAATTTGATGATTCTAAGCATTTAGATATAAATTTTTATTACTTAGCCAAAAACATGTAAGACAGGCCAAAGCTTCAAAGCTGCTTTAAGGAATAAAATTGATTTGACAAACTGAGAATTAAGGCTTGTTCTTTTTTCAGTAATAGTAAGACCCGCAGAAGAAAAAAGTCGTTCGGATGGTACCGACGTAGCCGGAATGGAAAGATATTTGTGGGCAAGTTTTGCAAGAATAGGATAATCAGCTTTTCTTGAGGCCCACCACTGAAGTATATCCAGTTCACTTGGAACTCTTGGTAGTGATAAGTATGAATTGAATTCATGGTTAGCAATATCATTGTCATTTTGACTTGAATGCTCTTGATCTACAGGATTAGAAAAAATATCTTCTTCGCTATTTATTATATTACTAGGTGCTGTATCTGATTCATAATAATTAGTAGCAAATTCAAGATATTCTATATGTGCTTCTGAAATAGTAAGATTCTTTTCATTTTCTGTAAATATTTGCATATCATTAGTCTGCGGATCAAAAAAGGCAGCAAGTCAAATTGGTTTTACCGGTTCTGAAAATCGTTCTTAAATTGATTTAAGAAGAAGACTTCCAAATTTCTGAACATCAACGTTATTTACTATCACATAATCAAGTTTTATTTTAATGAAATTAATCGCAAACCATGCTTGAGAAAGTGTTGGATATTGTGAACCAGATAATTTTTTTGAAATAACCTCATAAGGATATAATAATTTAACCAACTCGGCTATTTTTTCCCATTCATCCAACGATAGTTCTTTTTCTTCATAACTTCTCAGAGAACTATTATCGTTAATTTCAACTAAAAATAACTTATATTTGTACAATGCTGGCTTAAGAACTGTTAACCGTTTTAATAGATAAAATGTCGAATTCCACCTTGTTGAAACGTCACAAACTATGAAAAGAAACTTATTCCAGTCTTCCATCTCCATTTGAGCTTCCAAAAGAAACTGCTTCTGCTTTGGACTTCCACTAAAATGTGAAACAACATCTTTACATTTTTTAATTAGGTTAGTAATTTCAAAACATTCTTTTAATGCATCATTAATCGCGAGTTGTAAAGTATGACCAAAACAATGAATTTTAAAAAATCCGTATTTTCGCCCTAGTTTTTCTAAACATGATTTGATATTTGGCCTATTATCGACTGTACCGCTAATAGTAATACGTTTAAGCTGAAGACTATCTAAAATTTCGATAATTTTATTTAAAAGACATTCAGAGGTATGGGAATATGGGAGATACGAGATGTTACCAATCATTTCTTTAACTTGAAAACTATCATTAATCTAATAAAAAGTAAGACCAATATAGGGATCGCTATTATTCGATGTCCACATATTCATGGTAAATGAAATAGAACTAATTTCAGCACTATTAAGTGCATATTCACAAAGGTTTTGCAGAATTTTATCCTCAGAATTAATAAGAATTTCTTTTAGACGATCGTAACTGAGTATATTAGCTTGGGTATCAAGTCCTTCAATTATTCTCTTAAATGCCTGTGACTGAATAATTAAAAATGGCTGAAGTTCTTTAACGATAAAAGCTGCTATATTACGATCAAGATCTTTTTGTTTTATATTAGTAAGTGCATATTTTTTATTTTGTTAAATGCCTGTGTTATCGTTGTTTGAGAGGATTCTAACATTACAGAAAATTCACATTTATTTTTTTCGTTTATTACAATCTTTACTCGACCGCCTTCTACCATAGCTCGTGAGATATAATGTCTATTTCTTAAATGACGTCATAAATTCGAAGTGGAGCCATCCTTTTAATACTTGATACATGGATTACAAGATTTATGATGACAAAACCAAAACTCTAAATTATTATCTAACTTTGTTTCATAAAATGGTTTAACAGGGCTACTACCTGGTCTTTCAAATTTTTTTTTTTTTTGACTAAAGGTTGATTGCCAGTTTGTGATAACACAGAGGACTGAAGTGATTCATTATTATTATCTGTATCATCAAATTCTGGCCCATCTAAATCAATGTTTTCAGGCTCTAACACTATATCATCTTCAGGCTCTAGCACCATATCATCTTCAGCTCTAACACATCTTCAGGTTTTAACACCGTATTTTCATCATTCATTATTTTTTTGCTTTGCTAATTCAAAATCTGCAGTTTTTGATGAATTAAATATTCATTGAATGCTATAATAATTTAATATTAATTAGCCAAATTTTATATATAGTAAATGTGTGTTTATGATATACTTACAAGATTACAATATTTTTATTCTACAGTAAGATAATGATAACGTTAATATTGTAGGTGCGATACTATTGGCGATCTAAAGAGTAAAATTTGAGCATTAGAAACTTTATATATATGCGTACAATGCAAAAACCTCAACCCAGATATAATATATTTGCCATTGTCATTATTCTTCAAAATTCCTATAAAATTATTGGCCTTAGCTAATTTTGGATAATACACTAATGTTTTACGCTTATCTAATTCAGCCCAATTCTCTTGGCTTTAACTATCTCGTAAATGCAACAGCATTCAAAATTCCTGATTAGAACCGACAAAAAAACTTTTTTATCAATAAAAAAATTGTAGCAATTTGTAAATGTTCATATTTTAAAGATAATTTGTCATTTAAACGTTGAGACTAGTTGAGATTATTTGATGATTTGTTTCTTCAAATATGTATGGACCTTATTATTTTTGCTTATCGTTATTGGCGTATGATTTCTATTTAAGGAGATATATTTTCAATCGAATTCTATGAATCCTATGAATCCCACATATTACCATTGTTTTAAACAATAGTTATATGCAGGATCTATAGGATTCATAGAATTCGATTGTCTCCCTAATTTGAAAAGTGTGATTATAGCTATTTAATAATTCCTGGAACACCTGATAAAAATTGGCTAAATAATCTTTCAGACGATTCAATTAAGTTGGTAATTAGGGATGTTAATTGGTCTTTTGGGACTGAATCCTAACCGGTCCTTGTAAGGACCTGCAAGATCGGTAAGGATTCGATCCTTAAATCACATGATAGCTGTATAGGACTTAGATCCCGGGATCGATTTTGGGACTCGGTCCCTTTAAAAAATAAATCAGTTACGTAGTGGCACTTAAATTAAATTTTCCAATAATTTTGTAATTATTACATAACTTTTTTTTTAACAATAAAAATTTTTAATCATTACAAATCAATATAGTACTAATCTTTTTCAATGGCAAAAATTTTTTTAATATTCGCAGACATGGATGTCCGCAAGATCATCACATAACTTTTTTTTAACAATAAAAATTTTTAATCATTACAAATCAATATACAGTCAACCCTCTATAAGTGCACCCTCCATAAATGCATGCACTATGTACGCCCTCTCTAAATGCACGCTAATATTCAGTCCCAAGCATATAGAACTCTTAATAAAATGCTCTTCATAAATGCACACTCTCTCTAAATGCACATTTTTGAAAATTTTGTCTATGGTCCCAAGGGGGTGCATTTATGGAGGGTTGACTGTAGTACTAATCATTTTCAACGTCAAAAATTTTTTTAATATTCGCGGACATGGATGTCCGCAAGATCATGTATTATTATTACATAACTTTTTTTTTAACAATAAAAATTTTTAATTATTACAAATCAATATAGTACTAATCTTTTTCAACGTCAAAAATTTTTTTAATATTCGCGGACATGGATGTCCGCAAGATCATGTATTATTATCACATAACTTTTTTTTTAACAATAAAAATTTTTAATTATTACAAATCAATATAGTACTAATCTTTTTCAATGTCAAAAATTTTTTTAATATTTGCGAACATGGATATCCGCAAGATCATGTATTATTATCATATAAATTTTAGTAAAATTAAAAATTTTTTCGTTAAAGTTTTCTTTATAAAAAGTATATCAATCTGATTGGATGAACTTGTTTAAGGATTGCGGCTTAGGACCTGGTCCTGGGATCGATCAACTAATGGTTTTTTGTATCAGGTCTGGGACCGTTGTTTCAGGTCCTAGGACCGGACCGGACCGAATTCGCAATTTAATATCCCTATTCTACTGTATTAGGGGGGTTTCAAAGTTAAAATCAGAGAATCTTATTTTATTTTTCCAATTTATAATTCAACATACGTGTAAAAATTCTATTTAAAAAATTCTATTTATTTTCGAAATGCGTTACTTATTTGTTAACTTTGAAACCCCAAAATCACCAATAGGGATGTTAAATTGCGAATTTGGTCCGGTCCGGTCCTAGGACCTGAAACAATGGTCCCAGACCTGATACAAAAACCATTAGTTGATTGATTCCAGGACCGGGTCCTAAGCCGCAATCCTTCAAACAAGTTCATCCAATCAGATTAATATACTTTTTATAAAGAAAACTTTAACGAAAAAATTTTTAATTTTACTAAAATTTATATGATAATAATATATGATCTTGCGGATATCCATGTCCGCGAATATTAAAAAAATTTTTGACGTTGAAAAAGATTAGTACTATATTGATTTGTAATGATTAAAAATTTTTATTGTTAAAAAAAAAGTTATATGATAATAATACATGATCTTGCGGACATCTATGTCCGCGAATATTAAAAAAATTTTTGACGTTGAAAAAGATTAGTACTACAGTACACCCTCCCAAAACCGATCCTGTCAAAACCGATAACCTGCTATAACCAATAAAAAATTGATCCACCATGTCTGTTCCATAATTAAAACCTGATAACCTGCCATTTCTAATAACCGATACCCAAAAGACCTGATATTTATAAGATATCAGTTTTGACAGGTAGTATAAATCGATTTGATTGGCTAAGATCAGATTTTGTATAACAGATTATATATATAAGATATATAATCCAGCCAATTATATTTATTTATAATTATGTGACAGCAGGCCATTGGTATTTTAACCCAATTTTTAAATCCGATAACCTCTCAAAACTGATACAAAAGCTGTCTACCATGCGTATCGGATTTGAGAGGGCGTACTGTATATTGATTTGTAATGATTAAAATTTTTATTGTTAAAAAAAAAGTTATGTAATAATTACAAAATTATTGGAAAATTTAATTTAAGTGCCACTACGT
>CAJVPY010005742.1:0-11163 GCA_910591965.1 Dentiscutata erythropus
CGATAATGACCGGTCATTTGGGGTCATTTAAGGTCATTTGAAAAATTTGCAAATGACCAGGTCATTTACCATCACTGTCGGATGGAGTAAATTTAGACGACTTCTCGATACCTAACATAGTATCATTGGAAGATGGTATCAAAGCGCATAAAGAAAAAAATTATAAAGTTGCTCGGAATTGTTTTTTAGGTCATGCTAATCTTGGGAACAATGTTGCAAAATATTGGAAAGGATATTATTTATTAAGTGGATTTTGTGTGGAGAAAGATCCAAAAATCGCCATTCAGCTCTTTAAAGAAGCTGCTGATAATGGTGTCGCTGATGCACAACTTCGGTATGCGTTTGCTCTTCTTGAATAAGAAAAGAATAAATTGGATGTTTCAGAAATAATGAAATACTTAAACATGGCAGCTGAAAACGGAAATTCTATAGCGCTTTTTAATTTGGGTGACATCTATTGGAATGGAAAACTTGGAATACCGATTGATAAAGAAAAAGCGAAATCGTATTTTGAACTTTCAGCTTCGAAGAATAATGCTAAGGCTATTGAATTTCTTAAAGAAAATCAACTCTAAAGCTTTAGTGTTTTGATGATTTTATTGTATATCTAATTTAGAATACAATTGTAAATAGCTATATTATCGGGCATAAATAAATTCTGAAATTAGTGAAATCGTTCTCTAATAATAATAAATCTCTTCATAATTTCATAATTCAAGTTACATTAAATCTGAATATAACTTGGCATTGTCTAAATATACTGTATTACTATATTCGTTATCTATCATATGCGCTAATTATGATAGATTTTTAAGTTTTGTATATAGAATTTTTATTATAGCATTTAGAGTTAAATTTAAGGTTTTGAGATGAGTTTTTGGGATGTGTTACAGTACCATACACATCCAGTCTTTTTTATGATAATGTTATAAATATGTGTAAAACGCCATAGATGCATTCTGTATCGTTTTTCTATCAAAAATAAGCCAAATATGATTTCAATGTATTATAAAATTCTGTTTATTTGATATATAGAAAAGTTTTGTATTCCTATTCTTTGTATTACAATCATGCTATGTTTATCTTGCCTGACTAATAATTTAAGCATAAATAAAAACAAATACTTAAAATATGTAGTAATCTAAACTAATATATTCAAATGATAATACTGTATTGAACTTTGCTTGAAGCGAGATAATAATTTTATAAAAACGAATATAATGAACCAGTACATACACGTACGTACGTATTTTATTATCTGAAAATTTCCATATTTATAAGTGGCTATTATCGAATATCAAATTGCCGACTGTTTCTTTGCAGATAAAGGCATTGTTATCTTGTCCGATGCATACTTTTTTTTCAAATTTGATAGTTCTATAAATAATTTGTTAGGGCTAATTCTATCCTCTGGTCTATGAGCCCATACTTTTAAGAATAAGTTTATCTATTAGTCTGAGTGCTTTAAATCTTCAGAGACAATGATTAAAGATTTAATAATTACCGCTTTCAATAATTCTTACAAATTCTTGATATATTTCAATGTCTTCAGATTTATCTGATGAATAAGCAGCAATTTCTTCTCTTTCTCCTTTTGTGACATGAGTAATCACGTCGTCTAACTTCTTGCCAGCATAAGGTGTCTTCTCAAACACCAATTCCCATAATAGCATTCCAAAGCTATGCAGATAGACCAATAAAATCAACACGAATGCACATTTTAACAGTTAATTTCGAGTTCATACCTGAATAATTCACATTGGTAAGTATATCGTACAATGTTTTCTTTTTCATAATCTAACATTTTTTCAGGAGCCATCCAACGCAAACTTTCTCGATCTTGATTAATATAGGTGGTTACATCATCTTTCATTCTTGCAAATTGGAAGTTTGTTAGTTTAGGTTCCAGTTCACTTGTTACCTATGAAATCGTGATAAAGAAAGATCAACTACTACGGTCGCCATAAAAGAAATTTGAGCAATTTTTTTTTAAATTTAAATTTTACCAAAACATTTTCGCAACGGATGTCATGATGAAATATTGTACGAAAATCTAAAAATAAGATTGCACGAAAGATATCCAATGCAAAAGATATTTTTGTGGTCCAAGGTAATGAGTACTTCTCATAAACTTCTTTTAAATTGCCCATTTCAGCCCATTCAAAAATCATATAATTGTGATTTACAACCTTTGAAATTCCATAAAATTTGAGGATTTTTGGACAAACACTGGCTTTTAATAAAATTTCTAAAGTATTTTGAACTTGTGAGATATCATTTAAGAAAGATTTACATCTAACTTCTCGGTTGTCCGGTAATAATATCCTTTTTAAAATTGGTTCGGGTTTATTTACTTGAAGGTTTTTGTTTGGATTTGGATTTTGCAACTGAGTTGGCGATATTCTAGGTAATTCAATCGAATCAGCTGATATTTCCTGGTATTCCTGAAAACCTTCGATATGAGCAAGGAACTATAAACAAGCTCTTTTAGTTGGAAGAATTTGTAAGTTCTAAATTTTGAATTTTATAAATAATACCTCAGTCATTTCATTCAAGTCATCTTTTAAACTTTCATTATCTATTTCCTTTAGCTTCTCTTGATCAGTTACTATAGTGAAGCCTAATATACCCATACAAGTATCAAATCTCTTTGTCAATTGCAAAAAGTTTTCTTTAACTTCATCTACCTTAAAAAACCTAAATTTTTGAAACTGTGTGATATCTGCTACGAACTTTTTAATATTTATTAAGGTTTTTGTAAAATTTTCAAAGTTATCAAGATAATCTTCTTTTTTAAAGTTTTCTTCAAGCTCTGATTTTCTACGCAACAATATTCTAATCCCATATTCAACAGACCTCACTCGCTCAATTAATGCTCCACAGATTTTTTTGTTGTATTGTGCACTAATATCTATCTCCAACACCTCAGTAACATGCGTGGTCACTATTGATACTAAGGGTGTGTAATTTCCAGAACTTTTTAAGGTATTTACTGCCTCATTGATTTGTTCTTCAGACATCATTTAAAAATCTTAATCTCAGTGGAATTTTATGCTTATAAATACAGTTTATAATTAACTAATCTAAAGCACTATTTAATCAACATGAAAGTTTTACTTATAAATCCTGGAAAATACAATTATTTTTGCAAACTGATCGTACATTAGTTAAGTAAGATTATGCATTTAAATTATCCTTTTTTTATTAATGACATATAAGTATAGTATGTGCGTACGTACGTATGTATTACCTGTTACAGTAACATAACACAGACTCTTTTTTTCTATAGAATTTACGGATTATAGCGATGAAGACATTACTAGTATACGTGTCAGTACATCTTCGCAGATTGAATATATGAGGATTTTATGTATCGATCTTAATATATAGACATGGTAGCTTATCTCAACTAAGGATGTACATTCGTGGATTTCAAATTTTGGCGTATGCTGCGCATAAAATGGCTAATTAAGGATGTCAAAAATCGACCATAGTCGGTGTTACGCCCAAGATTGGTATGTAATAGAGTTACACAGGATGAATGTTTATTATGGATTCGGGATTTAATAGTAGGCAAAGGTTATTTTTCAACAAGAATTTTCTCTTTATTAGATGAGCTTCGTATTTATACATTTTAGTTTTGGAAAGATTCGGGGTTCTAATCCTCGGTGTCTCAAATCCTCATTATGATATGTAATCATGGGATCTAGTCAATTTACAAAAACATGAGGTAACAATGAAGCCGAGATAAAAATTAGCGTAACACCAACCGCTGTTACTGACCGTTATTATTATGACCAATGGATAATAACCAACAGATAGACCATCAATCAAAGACGATAGTAAGTAGAATGATATTATATTTATAAGCCAAATTATTAATAGATAAATATGAGCGGTTATTAATATTGTAATACATTATTAGTAAACATGTAGCTATGATTTAAAAGTAAAAGTTTTATAAATACAGCAAAATGAACCCGAATTGAGTTCAAATAACGATAAGTCTAAATCGAACTTAAATAACCATATTTAGGTTCATTGGAACCAGAATCAAGTTCAGTTGAATCGGATTCGGTTCCAAATGAACCAAGATCAATAAAATTAGTATATTTTCAAAGAAATGACTGGACGAGAAAATACACCAGTCGGAAGAATTATATAAAATTTACACAAAATATGATCAATGCTAGAGGTCGGAACCAGTTGTAAATTCAAATAACCGAATTGAATTTACGTGCAAACCGAATTGAACCGGATTGTGTAAAATCTAAGTTACATCATATTTTTTGCTTTACTGCAAGAATTCTGTTTGGTTAAAATAAAATAAACCCGAATTGGAATATTACCAACCGGTTTATTATAGAACCCGTTTACTATTAAAATCGGTTACTATCAAAACAATTTCCTATTAAACCCGGTTTAACCGAATTTAAAGTCGAATTATAGTAACTGGTTCCGACCTCTAATCAGTGTTTAGGTCTTATGTTACACGAGCTATACTGTATAAATTTTCAAACTACTTCGGTGCCGAACATCCCTTTCACAATCTATACTCATTGATTTATTTATCAAATATATTGCACATAAAACACAAACCTTTTTCCATATTTACAAATTTATCATTTGTATTTAATAATTATGCAACCGACTTAAATTCGTAATAATACCTTCAAAACTTTCTTGGCAACAAATTTCATAAGAATGGGTGCACAGAACAATATTGATGAGATTAATACTAAAATTTCTGCGATTAAAGATGTTTATGAAAACATTCAGTATAATAAACGAATATGTATTTCATTAATGGATCGCATTGATTTTGTAGAATTATTCGCTGTTACTGGAAATTTACAAAGAAATAATAAGATGTTTAACGATTTCAAATCTCTCGTTCAAATTTTAAACAGGACGGAAATTTTTATGAAAAATATCTCTCATTTACAAAGTTATATTATTCATAAGGATTCATTCGAAATAAACTTTAACGAACTCATAAATGAATTTTCGGCTGTATCCCAACAGACACAACAAGTAAACGTTTGGAATGATGATGGTAAAAAAAGTTTTGAACAAGATTCTGAGCAAATGAATGAGGTAAATTGATATTTTAATAAATAATCTTCACACTTATTTTAGTATTTCTAAAGAAATTTTTATACATAAATCGATTCAGTTTATTGAAGAAATTAGAAAAAATAAAATAATTGATATTGATAGTATCGCTAAAACAATTGAAACCCTAAAAAAGCCTATTAAAAACCAAACATCTGATTTTGAATCCTTCAATATAGCACACGAGAAATTGATTGATCCCTTTATTGAAATGGCTAGTAATTTAAGAGGAAATAAGCCTTATGTTAAAAAAAAATTTTATAATAATGTAGAAGTTGCTTGCAAATCTATTACTATTTCAAATAGCACAAACGATAAACAGCGACTTCAAACTCAACTTTTTATTTTGGAAAAACTTCGAGAATCATCAAACATACTTCGCTTTTATGGAGTTTCAAAAATTGAAAATTCCCTCACTATAATAAATGAATGGGCTAAATTAGGATCATTGAAAAAAGTTTATGAGAACTATAATTTAGATTTTTACGCAAAGATACTCATAGCTGCAGGAATTTGCAATGGATTAATGTATTTGCATTCATGTTTAATTCTTCATTGTGAGATTCGATGCGTGAATATATTGGTAAGTTTATTTTGTTTAAATTTAATAAATTAAATATTAATATAATACATAATAATCATGTAGATGACGAGAGACCTTGCGCCAAAAATCTCAAATTTTGATCATTCTCGTTTTTCAGACACTTCATGTCAGGATATACCAGATGTTGAGGAAACAGTGCGGTGGATGGCACCTGAAATATTAGCTCGAAACCCATATACATTCAGCTGCGAAATTTATAGGTGATATGATTTATTTATAGCTAATTTAAAGTTCAAATATTATTTGCTTACAGGAGTTTCTATTATAGTTTTGGAATGCTTTTATGGGAATTAGTTTATGAGAGAATCCCTTACCAAGGGTTAGATGCTCAAAAAATTTTGATTGACGTTAAAAAAGGAAACAGAGAAAATTTTGATTCTTTACCCAATTTAATGCAAGACAAAGGATTAGAAAGTGATGCTAAAACACTATTTGGAGATTATCAAAATATAATTCTGGGTGGTATGACTTTCTTTTTAAATAATTATAAGGCATGAAGTAATTAATAAATTGTTAATTTATTTCACCGACAAAAATTAAAAAAAAATGCCGATATATTAAAGAGTACATCATGCCTTATGACTATTTTATGTATCATTTATTATATTTATTATTGTAAGAATTGTCTAACTTATTAATGCTATATTGATTAATTAAGCATGGCAGCAAGAATCGTGTAATAGATTATCTTGGGCACAAATTTATCCATCAATTACAAAACTTAAGTCAAAAGTACCTAATGGTCACTTTATAAAATATAATCCTTTAATCAATAAGACTAATATAAGAGAAAGACGACCTAGCGTGACAGAAGAACAAAATACAAAATATATACCATTTGAAAAATTAATTACCATGGAAAAAATTGATGAAAAAACTTGTGAGTTCACATACAGCCTTGATATTAGTATACGCTTTCATTCTTTAATCATGTTTATCTCATTACAGATGTTGCAAAAAAAGCATTCAACTTAGATTCGAGCGATCATGTCTTTTGCAAGGAATTTGATAACAAATATGAAGAGTTCATACGAGAATTAGATATTATGAAACGTTTAGGAGTGCATGAAAAAAATGTAATTGAATTCATAGGTATTAGTGAAGGTGAATATTGTACAATAATTTTACTTTATTTGATTGACTTATTGTAATTTTTAATAGCAAATGTATTTATTACAGATAAAGAAAACAATATTTATTATCTTATAATGGAGTATGCAGAGGAAGGTGATTTAAGGCATTATTTAGAAAAAAATTCTTCGAACTTGAAAGATTTTAAGAAGCAACTACGGCTAGCCCTTGGTATTACAAAAGGCTTGATGTATTTGCATCATAAAAAAATTCTTCATGGAGATTTGGTAATTTTATAAAAATCTCATAAATTGTAATATATTATCAAATATTTAATCATTATTATATTTATAGCATGATAAGAATGTTGTAATCTCTCACGGAGATGCTAAAATAATAGACTTTGGAAAATCGATGCATGCCAACAACCAAAATAATAATACACTTTTTGGATGTCTTCCTTTTATGGCACCTGAATTATTCAAGGACCTAAATAATATCGAATATACAGATAAAAGTGATATCTACAGTCTTGGAGTGATACTTTGGGAGCTGACCAGTCGTCATGAACCTTTCAGATATTTTAAATGCAATCCTCAAGATTTAAAATCAAAGATTATAAAAGATAAATTGAGAGAAAAGAATGTGCCTGGAACTCATGATGATTATCTTAACCTTTATAAAAGTTGTTGGGAAGATAACCCAAGTAAAAGACCAAAACTTCAAAATGTTTATACTAACTTAGTGAAAATAAGCAATGAAATCAAGACCAAGCCAGGTACGATTACATTAATCAATATAGTTTTATTTACCAAGTTTCAAGCTGACAATTTCTTTGGAACTAGTATTCTCGCCTATTGGTATCTTTTTTTTTTTTTCTTCATTTGAGTGCTGCCAATAAAAACCTATAAGTGCGAATTTAAATTTGCATCGTACGGACTTACTCCGAAAAGTTGGGATATTATATAATTTATTCACCATACGCGTTATTAGTGTTCTGAATATAAATGATTAGAACACTGGTTATAACATATGCTCATCAAATACATAATATTACAATTCTTCGGACCTAAGTTCGGTGCAATGAAATCTTAAAATTCTTAAGATTTTCACTTGGGAGCATTTACCTTCATTATACCTCATTATTTAGTGCACAAAATTTTAACGTAATGCAATTTTTTTCAGATTTGATCTATATGAGAACAGTAAAACAAAGTCTTTAGACTAAATTTATATTTTCACAATACTGGACATGTTAGTGACCGGATTTTATCGACTTGCGATTCAAATACTCGAATTACTCGCGAATCAAGTATATTTAATTTAATTGCCAACATTTTTCAATAAATTAATTTCATGACTCGGATAAATCGAATAAATGATAGTTCAGTCACATGATAATTCGAGTATGAGTTGAATGAGTCCAGTTACTACTATCTTACTGATATATGTTGATATACATAACAGGTATACAAGTTATTTAGAATATAATATCAACTTATATTCGGTGATATAATATTTAACCGGTCCTGTATAGTGAAATTATAAATTCAGACTTAAGAGTTTTACTTTGCGGTATTCATATATCATTATATTATGTAAGTGTCATAGGAAGACTTTCGTATGATTGGTTAATGTATGTCAATTGCCCGGTAAATTATTTATACTTTTTTGAGTACTCATGAAAACATAGCATTTCACCACAAAAAAAATCACCGCCTGCATCAAAAGAATGTTTATATTCATTGCAAAACCAATCAAAAACAATTAGCAATCGCTTAGAAGTGAAGATATTGTTGCCGTTGGCCGTTGTATACAGTACTCGGGGTCTTATTCAAGAACTCTATTTTTAAAATTAAATAGTACCCGTGGATACTGTGCGAAGAACCGAGTACTATATTTGGAGAAATATCATATTAAAAGTAGTAAATCAATATAGTTATACCCCGGATCTTATTTAAGAAACAAGATGATCGTGATGATAATAATAGGGGATACTGTATACAATGGCCAACGGTATTTATAAGTTTCACCTGCTTTATAAATTTATTTATGGGTAGTCAACAATCACGTTTTGAGCATAAATTAGCAGACCATATTAATGTTTTCCTATGACTATAGTAACAGTGAATTGGCTTCTGAAGCATCTTACAATATCGATTGTTTTAGTCATTTGGTAGCATCATTCAACTTTTTCCCCAACTAAAATCACCTGTTCTAACATTATGATTATTATAACAACTGTGTATAGGTTAGAATGCTAATCGGTTTGATATTATGAGTTCTGCAAAATTAAACCAGGAAATGAAATGTTAAGTCCTCACGAGTAACATAGTCATTACGCAAAATTTTCAGTCTCGCAATTGACACCAAATCCCGATTGTAAGGTCAGAGTAACGTACAAATTCGAAGTAAAAGAGAAGCTAGCTTACAGTCATTAAGTAAAATTTCATTACCAAAATTTAGATGTATCGTTTCTATTTTATATTAATGCAAAAACTAAATTGTTGGATTAGTCACCGGAAAGCAAATTTTTTGCGTTATGACTATTATACTCGGTTTTCAATGTAACAAACTTAACTCATAAATTTTAAATTAATACGATTGAATCACAAATATGATAAGTTCGCTGCTGTTAAACTTGAATTTTCATTTCTAGGTTTAAATTTGACAACATTCTTATCACAATTATAATAAGAACGGATTAATCATTGTGGAGATTATGATGAAATTTGGGATCTCTATTTAAACCTATAATACCTACTAAAATACACATATACTCTTTTTTTATTAATTAAACTACCCCCTAATCCTAACCTAATTATAAAAAAGAAGACCACACAAAAGGCCATAAAAATTTTTACAATCTAATAATAAAATACGGCAAATTTTCAGCATAATCCAATTTCAGCATAACCCCCACAATAATTAGTGTCGATGTGCCGTTATTTCAATTTTTGGTCTGACTGAAAATTCATAAGTCGATTTCACTCATCGTATAAGCGCTAAATAACGCGTAGAGGTATAATTTCGAATCTTGGCCTAAATTAGGCTTAATTCGGACATTATTCAAAATGCGCCCCTGGGCATTATTCGTGCTTATACAATTAGTCGACATTTTATAATAGATTTTGTGCACTGTTTCTACTGCTGTTATTAATTTGTTGTTAACTTAAACATCGTCAATTTATAGAGAAGGATCCATTTGATCTTTAAGGCGCTGACAATTAGTTTTGTACTAAAATACGCACCAATTGCAAATTTATATGGCAAGCCAGATATATGTTTTGATTACCTGTGTTGAAAACATAATTGCCTATTTAGCTATATAAAGATTAGATAATGGTTGGTAAAATGTAAACTTTTTTAACAAGGAATAAATATACTTAAAACATAATTATTTGATTAATTAAAATAACTTTTAATTATTAAGAAGGTTCTACTAAGTAAAGATTTTTCAGCTTTATGTAAGGTTATTTTAATTCTAATTGTTGTTAGTTTATTAAAATTAGCTTGGTGAATTCCAAGATACTTGGGGTTAAAGAAGAGAATACAAGAGTTTACAAATTTACTATTATATAAAGTATTATAATACTTTATGTAGTGCTGTGCCAGACTATATAGAGTTGGGTAATGAAACCCGAAACTATATATAAAATCCCGAAACCTTTTCTGAAACTCTATACTATACTGAAAGGATTAGAAATTTAATTTTATATTTTAAGACATAAAGTACATGATAATTAGATTGCATTTCAGAAATTTTTTGGTTACTTTATAGTAAATGTATATTAGTTATTAGCATTCTAATATGAAGGTTTTGGAAAGGTTACGGGTTTCGGTGCCCAACTCTAGTACAGATTAAATTAATAATTTTAAAGATTTTAAAATCTTTAGAAATAATTTCTCAATAGCTACTTGACCAAATTTAGCAATTTTTTATTTTTATTTTATAGCTTTGTAAAATTAAAATAAAAAAAAAAGATTATTGAATTTGGTTAATAAATGTCGTGGATTATCGTGAAATCAGATCATCGTGAGAGTTGGGTCTTGATTTGAAAATATAAGACCTACCAAAATTCACCTATACTCTTTTATTAATAATTCTAACCCTAAACCCTAACTTAACTAAAAAAAAAAAGCTTACAAAAAAGGCCCCAAAAAATTTTAAAAATCGTACATAAAATAAATCTAAATTTCACGATGATCCAATTTCACAATAATCCGTGACAATAAATATCAAGAATAATGAAATCCAACAGAGCCATGAATAATGGCCAGGGGTTAGAAGTCCCACATGGTGAAATTAGAGTGCAATCAGAGAGTTTAAATAGGTACCCGTAGTTGGGGTACAGGCATAGCAGATAGTGTAG
>CAJVPY010005743.1:0-11162 GCA_910591965.1 Dentiscutata erythropus
AGTCGTTTATTAAATATAAAGAATACAAGGCTATCCTTAGGTATCTATCCCTAAAGAATCCTAAATATTGTTTACAAAAATAAGGGAAGAGAGGTATCTGTTGCTTTTCTAACTTGGGGAAATTAGTGGGGTTTATATATCTGTGAGCTAAGCGACTAAGCGACTGAGCGACTAGGCGACTAAGTGACTAAGCGACTATATAGTTAAGCGACTAAGCAACTAGGCGACTAAGCGACTAGGTGACTAAAGCGACTAAGCAACTAAGCAACTGAGCGACATGTTAATTATAATATAGGATAATAATATTCTAAAATAATGATTAATAAATAATAAATAATAATAAAATAATAAACTAATAATTAATTCGTTCTATAACAACAGGAAGACCAGATGCATTACATGTAGTAGAATTGTTAGTTCCTCGGCTATAAGTTCCAAACTCCCACTAAAAATGCTAAAATTAAATAATTATAAAAAATAAATAAATACAAATTAACAAATTAGTATCTTACCTCTTGATACCTTGCTATACCTTGTTGCCACAACCTTGCTATCATCGATCTGTAATATCATCCTCGATCATCTTTTTTTATGTAACTTAATCCCAAGTACATATCGTATATAAACTTGATTCATCTATAGTGTGTTTCAATTTGCAGTAGACTGCTGATTACCTATTTTACAAACTATTCGAGCATGTGGGTTGTTCTACACAAATATATTAATATTAGAATATCACATGCAAGATAAATATTAATATATCAAATTAAAAGTACATTTTTATCTTCTGGAGGAGGTCCAGAATATGGTGCATGAGGTAGTTGGATCTGATTTCTGTTTGGATATATCAAAACATTTGCCACAATTAGTTGATTAGTTCCGGGGCAATAATGAACTAAAAGAAAAGTATAAATACCAGAAAATCAATTATATGTTAAAGATCAAACAGTTTAAGAGAATTTACTTACATTCATCTCCACCAACAACTATTGGTGGATCATCAAAATCACCATTATTGGCACTTAGAAAACAACCTCGCAACCATGTAGCAACCAATCCATGTTCAGGATCGCCCATATCGATTATAAAAACATTACCATTATTCTCTCGTTGGTATTTATAACCAGAAGACTCTTGACGTTCAAGGAATTTATTGTATTCTTTTATTGTAATCTTTGAACCAATTTTATAAGGTAAACTATAATCCATGTATGTTAAAGTTAGAAGAATATTAATATTGAAGTATTTTTATATACGATTCCCATTCACCTGTTCTCATCTAACTGATCTGGAAAATGAGGTCGATGTGGTTGAAGTAATTTCACGAAACTATTTAAAACTCTTTTCATTGTTTAAAGGAAGAGTTTGAAAGAAAAATATTATTTGATGATAAATTTATTTGATCTCAATGTTACACGATCCGATTCCAATATAGGGATGTTAAATTGATCCGATCCGAATCAAAGATCGACACATAAACTATAGAGTTGAGTTAATTCTATGATTAGATGTGTAACATTAACGGTCCTACCTCGGATCCAAATGCCTAATTTATTAATAGATAGATAGACCAATTTAACATGATATCAAAATTCTCTTCAAATTATTATTTCGCTTCACTAAATTGATTCATAATTATTCACATGAACCTATGCAACATATAATAAGCAATATTAATAACGGTATATTGTTTGTATAGATTACAGGTCGTAAAGAATCTTCACAACCCATTTTTATTTAGCCGTTTGAAAGAAATAGAGATTCTCAATTAAAAAAAGTCTGACATTTAATTTATGCCAAACAGAAAACTTTAGCAATACAGAAGATCATAACGATAAACTAACAAGAGTTGTAATTTACAAATTATTTATAAATATACAGTATAATAAAAATTACATATTAAAGTGCAGATTGTGTGACATATCTATTTCTGTTCTTGGAAGCACTCATATACAAAATTTGATTGGCTAATAACGCCGGATATCGGGGAATATAAAAGGGTCCGAAGATTTTAAAAAATCGGTCCAGCTGATACGGTAAATATTGCAAATACAAATTTTAATCTTAAATAACAGATTTTGTGTACCAAAAAAAAAAAAGCATTTAAGTATTGTGAGTTAAAAAAAAATTTGTACAACAAGTGCTGCCTATAGTACTCATGGTCTTATTCAAAACCATTCAAACCTCAAGACTAGCGACTAGCTTTAATATTACTCGGGATTTTGTGTGAATAGGGAGATGTATACTATACAATAAGAAAATGTTGGAGTTTAGAGTTATTCCGATACTGGGGTATTGTAGCAGCGCTATACCACGAACCTAGTATGAACACTAAAATCAGTTACTTATGGAATTAAAATCATTAGTCGTTTATGACGATATCTGTTAATATGAGGATGTCTGTTTATAGCATAGTAACAGGTATATTGATTATCCAATTAATTTGAATTTAAATAATAAAAAAAAACACGTATCGAGTGCTTAACCCGTATAAATAAAGGCAAAAACGGAAGAGTAGAATATGAATGATTTTCGTGAAATGCAAGAAAGTGCTATAGTACCTAAAGATCTCAAAGATGTAGTTTATAAAACTATAGAAAATACTGAAGAAAAAGGGCCTTCATAATACCGATATACAATATATAATGTGACAAAAAATGTCGTTAACCTGGATTATGAGATCTGGCTATGTAACTGATTTTGGTGGCCATGCTAGGGGGGTTTGCATCTAGCATGTTAAAACTATTCGCTAATTCCAAACATTTCTGACACGGTTTGATCCATCAGCAAAGACGCTCGAGAATGTTCTAAAATAGAGATAAAAAAAAAAAGAAATTAGCAGTTAGCAAAATAGTATAAACTTATAATTAACATAAAAACAATAGAATTTAGTCTGAGAATCCTGTATTTTTAACAGACTATTTACAGCATTTTGACATATATATAGTCATTATAGTTGGCAATATTAAGAAAAAAATACAACCTTAATTTTGAAATGTTTTACGAAGCGATGGGTTATTAGTTATTTTTTTGTAAACTACAGTATAAATAAGATACCCGGACAATTGATTCGAATTAACGCACCAAAGACGTAATTCGGTCATCAAAAGTCATAGAAATATGAGTCTTTCGTTTCACTCCAGGGCGTTATTTCGAGGTTCGACCAAATTAAGGCCGGAATTTATAATTCACCCCTGCGCGTTATTTCGCGGTAATACTGTATGCGCTTTAAATTTTTCTCTTCACGATATAACCTCTCAGCCGTGTACTACATCCGTGTACTTAAAAATCTGGTATGCGTTGTTAAGGAATGGTTCCGGAGCACACCGGAGTAAGCTACTATATGGATAGATTAGTAGCGCAACCAAAACTCGGCAGATCGGCCCGAATTTAGGGTCGGGATGGGCCGGGGATTGGCCGGAATTAAGCAATAATACTGGCTAACCATACTAGCACTATACTATAGCAAAATTAGTAGCTGAGCAATGCAATTTTACTTAATAATATAAGTGACGGAAAATGAAAACCTGTAAACCATTTCACTCATTATCATTGCAGTGATATCTACCCTATAAAAATTTCCGTTACTCATATATAGGCTGCCAGTTTATTAGTAAAAATTTGAGAGAATTTAGAAAAAATTGATCAATTTCTGCTGAATTTTGGCTGCGCTACTAATCTATTCCTACTCTATACGATCTAACATTTGTAAGTGTATGCAAGAATTTATATGTCATATAAAAGGAATTTAAAAATTCGTGATACGTAGTGTTTGTCGACTCAATAAAAATTGATTTAGCAACTGTAATATCGACGTATCGATATTTTGACAGCTTACAAACCAGAAGATATAATTATTCCGCATTAATCCAGTAGAGGTATCAATCAAAGTATTTCAACTGTTCACCAATAGAAATATTAATCCATTCACCTTTTATTTATGTTTATTTAGTCTAAGCGTAACAATCATGCATCGTGTTAATATTATCATTTTCTCATTTGAAATTTTCTTTTTATGCTCAATGATTTAGTCTAATAGTCAATTGAATTATTTAGATAAGCTAATTACATCTCATTTAATTAGCATTTATTCAGCCTGTATGACGATCATATATATTAATCGGAGTACTGTACTTAATATTAACCTATTTATTTAATTTCTCATTCTTCTTATCTGTGTTTAGTTTGAACAAAGCAATCAAACTCATGAGGTAATGATACATTTCATTACATTGCGTCATTGATTTATTTAAAAATAAAAAATTCTATAGTAATCAAAACTAGTACTACGGACTAGAGATGCGATTCGTTGTTCGTTTTCCTATTTAAAACTTAACCAATATCTGGATCGCATCTCTAATCTCTACTACGGGCCATGTCTAAAAATAATATACAATTGGCCTCTTTTTTTTTCTTAGTTACCCGTAAAAGTGCGTATACAAGATTTTCCAAAATAGTAGATCCACTATGAATTAGGCCCGGGTGCGAACGATGGAATCTTTATTAATTAAATGTGGATTTTTTAAAATAACAGACTGCCATTATAAGTATGGAGTGTGTATGCGCCTTAAATTTTTTTTTTCACGGTATAACTTCTCAGCGTGTACTACTGTAAACCCGGGATCTACTAAAGAGTTTAGAAGTTAGTAGACCCGGGTCTTGTTTACGCACTTTTATGGTATATGAGTTATATTATAATTTACTGTATAATAGTAATAATAAAGTTCTTGTCTCTAAGTTTGCCTCAATCTATACTGAACTTCTAAACACCGAACTATGCGCTACGTATAATGTAGAGGATTCAGAATAAATAACATAATTTATTTACACTGGATATGGATATAAAGAATTTATGAATTTTCTACGTATACTACACTTGAACCTAATCGAATCGGTATATATAACCATTAATATATAAAATATATCTGCTTATATAATCACATAGATTATTGTATAAATTAACATTAATGCAGCATCGATATCTTATTCTAATTGTCTAAGGCAAGAGATTCGTTGAAGCATATGATAGTTTTATGAGTTGGATGCTATCTAGTGCATATTTTCTAGAAATCACCGGAATGGACTACATTTCTATCACTGGAATGTTCCCAGTGAATAACACTGCACTTATAGATTGTGCAATTATGGATGTTTCTACGTCAAGCAAGGAATAATAATAAATGCGATATCCTCTTGTTATATTAATGATGTCCGGAGACAATTTCCCTACAGAATTAAAATTAAGTAATTACTTTAAAAATAGTCAATGATAGTGGAGATCAAACAGAATCTTTTTTTGTTTTATTTACATTTTATGAAACATCTGCTCGGGAAGCATTCATATGAGATGGTCGATACTGGTTTTTTAATCGAGAGAATTAGGTAATTCTTGCAATATGTTTTATATGATTTATATATAAATTCCAAAATTCCAATATATCAAGGTATTATGAACTATAACTTATATATAAATATAATTTCTTTATCCTGTAAGTAACAGCATGAAGGCGTTAGATACTTTAAAATCAAATAGCATATTTAAGATTCTCAAATAGCATATCAACGAATTTATATAGTAATAATCAAAGCTCAAAATAAGTGTACTCGAAATAACGCGTTACTTCGAAATCTTATGATAATCTGATGATAACGATAAGCCAAAAATCATTAAATAAAGTATATATATATATATATTATAAAACTAGCTTTTTAGAAAATGAACGCCTATATCTTTTGAATTTAAAAACCAACCACTTAATTGTGATACGAAATATGGATTATCGCAATACACATATCGATATAGAATAGAATATATCCTGATAGAAACAGGATTTATAACGGAATAAAAATTTGGATTTTAACATCCTTTACCGTTACCGTTACATTTGTATATTTGGATGTATCCGGATTTTTCTGGTATTATAAACAAGGTTTCAGGAACTAAAATCGGTGAAAAAATGGTGCTAAGAGGTTCTAGACTTAAATTTGTTCAAAGAATGGAACAAATTTTTCGATCATTTATTTGTTTATATTCCATTATGTATTTGGAAGCGTGATGAGAACCCTTTTCAAACAAATAAATGTTTTGAAGTATAACATTAATTAGAGATATAGAAAAAAAATAATCTCTTAACAAAAAAAAAAAAAAAAAAAAAAGAGGAGAAAAGAAAAAAAAAAAAGAACGGAACTTATATAGCAAAAAAAAAAAAAAATTTAAAAGACAAAAAAAAGGGGGACGACCAAAAAAAAAAAAAAAACACGATAGATCTTCGTGCATAATAAAATTTAAAATATTATAGACATTGAAACAAAAAGAAATATATAAAGTAAAATAAAAATATATATAAAATACAAAATAAAAAAACGTACAGTATTAGTAAGATAAAAATATAAAAATATTTACAAGGCGATGTATGAAATAGTCCGAGAAAACCGGGTAAAACCGGCCTTTATATACAATTTGAGATACTTTGGCTAAGAAAGCATCTACTTTACACACACTGAACCAAGGACCATTCAACTTATTAATAAGTTATTCACGTCCATCTTGTTTTATTAATAAGTTATTCAAGTCCATCTTGTTTTCTTCATTCATTGGATTAGCCTGGCTCATTTCATCTTCTTTATTTATTAAACCAACCGGTTTCTTTACTAAACCAACCGGCTTCATTTCATCTTTATTTGCTAAATTGGTCGTGCCAACTTTATCATTATTTATTGAATTATCCGGGTCCATTTCATCATCTTTATGTATTAAAGTATTCAAATCCATCATATCTTTAATGCGAGTGCTACTTTCTTTATTCTTTTTTAACTTTGGTGACAAAAAATTCCGGACAATAAGGTCTGTTCTGCGTCTACCATCCTCGCGCCCTTCACTTAACAAACGCGCTATTTCAGCGTGGACTGGGCGATTACCAAGCATATGATAGAGTTCATAAATTCGAGTCTTTTCGGCTGGTAGTAATTCTGAACTGTCGACTTTTTGTTAAATTAAGTTATATATTAGTATTATTATTGAAAACTACTGGGATCTTTTCAAGAATACAACAAGTCACGTGATACCGGTGTTTGATATAAATACTAACTTCTTTCATCGAGATGGTTACAATATCGTTCTCGCAGAGATTTAGCAGTTCTATCCATAATCTGTTCAATCATTGCGAAAACATTATTCTTATGTTGGTCTTTTAATTTTTTATAAAGACGGATTAACTGGGTATCTTCCTGAAGATTGATATTTGTTAATAATACAGTATGTTAAATTGATCATATATAAAATATATTATTCAGTAACTCACATAAGGTTGATAGCGGCCTTTACGGATATTTTTTCCATCTCGTATAGTAACTTCATGAGTACATAGTTTAGCTCCTTCATGAGTTTGTATTTCAGTTCCTTTATGAGTGTGTATCTCAGTTGTTTCTTGCATGTATATTTCAGTTTTGTCATCAAAAGATCCTACAAGCGTATCTGTATCACTAAAAGACTCTGCTAAAGTAACATTTTCATTAAAATCTTGGTCCGACATCTTGGCTAAAAAAAAAAAAAAAAAGGGCCGTAATAATTTCAAGTGTCGAGCGACCAGCGACGTTGACCCAAGTGAAATTAACTACGGCTCTTCAATGTATAGTGAATTCGAGACTTTAGGTTCTCGAGTTGTTCTAAGAACTTGGTTATATACAAGTTTATATTTATTAAAGATCTATTTATTTTTTAACTCTAACAAAAAGCTACAAATAAACCTGCTTATAACGAAGGTAACAATATGAATGAGTGTATTAAAAACTTGGGTCTTTAAAATTAAGGTTCGAACGCAATATTTTCAATATTTCTCGTGTCTATCAAAAAACTATTGCTATGTAGATGATATCACTGTTTATGGATAATAAATATACTTAAAAAGATAAAAATTGATTGAACGGAAATATTGGACTTAAATACGGGAAAATATTGAGGGTGCTGGTCGAAGAAGAAAAATACTAAAGTAGGCTATCAAGATTTATTTATTTTTTTTTTGTCATTGAACCTGTGATGGTTTGACAGTAGTATCACTGTTACCCTATAAACAGATTTAAGAATGAAAGTGCTATAAAAATAACAGTATGAAAGAACAATTCATGATAAACTCCAAAATGCAATGGAATCTTCTTCGTACCACAAAAACTTTTTGTGCCTCATTACACTAGGCAATAATTGGCAAAGAAGTTTCTTCAACAAGCAATTCATTAATGCTCTTTGTCAAAATTAACCTTCATTGGTCGCTAGATTGCTATAATGATGTTAGTTTAAACATCACTTTTTGTTGCACTCTGCTATCAAATTCTTGTGTACGGTATAGTGCATACAAATATATGCAATATTAAAAGCTTAAATTCTTAAATTCGCGCCAATTCTCCGTGTAATCCCGGGCAAGCATGTCCCTGTCTATTTTACTTTGTTTCGTCTTTTTTTTTTCTTTTGTGTAATTATTTGTGTTAAAATTTACGGCACGCGGGAACACATGGGCCTGGGTAATGTAACATATATTAAATGTCCACACGTCAAAATCATATTTGTTTTTAAAGATCATTATCACATCTTTACATAATACAGTACTACTGTATATATATATCGATATCCGCATATTTGTTTTAAAATTCGCTATCATGTGATATGATCTTTTTTTTTTAAAAAAAAACAAAAAACAAAAAAGAACACATCTTATTTGTAAAAGATGCAATTCTTTGTAATTGTATATCTGGTTTTCAGTTTATTATTAGAACAGATTTGTAAAAAAAAAACTATTTATCATTACAAATATGTATATATATATTAATTTCATAATTACTAGTCTAGGTTAGGCATCCATTGATCAATGAATTTTCGGAATTTTTGAATTAAAGTATATCCAAATATTTACATCTTTTTTTTTTTTTTTGAGTCTCATTATAAGAGCACATAATCATATTTTAATTGGTCACGCAAAGACGGCAAAAATTTGAATGGATGTAATCTATTCGATTATAAGACATTTTTATGTTTCCTCTCTATTCTAGTTTGCTCTCTTACGTTACATATGGTCAATAAACTTGATTGTCAGCAAAATTTTTTAGAATGCCATTTTAACTAAAGATGGTGAACTAAACTATATACTGTATATATGCTTGTAAATTTTGGTGAAATTAATTTCACCCGCATGGCTAGTTTTAACCTTATTAATATTTCTGCTGAAGGTAATACGAAAATTATCACTTACACAATCATTATCAAAATAAACATAAATGATATATAGCTATGGTTACTTGTAGAGATGCTGCAGATCCACCCTTGTCAGAAACGCGCATTTCAAGGAATACAAAGTCACCATTCTGATAATATTTTCATGTAAATCAACTAATCTTTTTCTCTTGCAAGAAAATTTTAGTAATCTACAGACTTTCACTATAGGGATCCATGATTTAAATTCATCTATCAAATTACATTTACCTAATAGGGCTACTCACATAAATGTGTCACAATTACTTTTTAAAAAATTTCTCATCCTTTGTACGCCCATTCTGCCGTTTCTATATGCTGAACCAATTATAGGACTTTTAACTCAAAAACATCAGAATAATTAACATTGTGTAATATATCCTTCGAAAGTAGCATTACAAGGGCCTTCCTCATGATGAGAAATATGATCATCGAATTTCATATTCAAAAAATAGACGGGCACCATTTCTATACTTGTCAAGATCAATACACCTTGGATTAGTGTATATCACTATCAACGATTATTATATCTAGGAATGTACTTAAATATAATATCCTCTACTTTTCTCTCTTCATATAAGCTTATTATTAAAGGAGTTTAGTTTACATTTCCCACATAATAGTAAGTATCATTTATTATATTATCCTCATTTAGTAAATATTTAATACGTATTACGTAATATGTTAACAAATTCGGTCTGATGTTAGATTTGCTACCCAAATTTTGGAATTTAAGTAGTATTTACTTGATTTTTGCAAACTTGCCATAAAATCAGGTAACTAGTTGATTAGTCAATATTAAAGTTTCGCCAGTAAGGAAGAGCTCTTATCAGCGAAAATTTTGATATTATATTTTATTGAATGCCATAGCTCACATTCGTAATTGAAATTATTACTATATGGGGTGTTAGTAAAAACCAGGCAAATTGTTTTTAGTAAATTTTTTTAAACCTTTAAATTAAAATATCTCAACAACTATTAAATAAATTTTTTTATTTTAATTCTATAACTAAATAGCATTAAAATAAAAAAATTTTTATCAAGTTTGGTTTAATAGTTGTTGAGATATTTTAATGGTTTGGATTTACTATACTAGAACTAGTACAAAAAACTAGATTTAGTACATTTTTAAAACTATCTATTTAATAATTTTTCAAAAAACTATATATTTTAATATTTTTTAAAAATTTTATAGGTATTGACAATACTGTGATTAAAAGCTTATAGATTTAAATCGTTTTTTTAAAAAAGCTAAAAATATTTTTGTAAAAGCAATAAAATTTTTTACATTTTTTGTACAGCAAATTTTTTTTATAGAAAACTATTATTAAATAATAAATTTCGAAGTGTACTAAATTTAATATGCAAAAAAAACCCAAAAATCTCTTATATAAAAAAAATTTTTTTTATTAATAATATTAAAATAAATAATATTAAACTATTCTATATACTGTTTGTAATTGACCATTATTTATCAACTTGACTAAGTCGATATTTAAAAACCAGTTTAGCTGGCTAAATCAGAGTCAATTATTCTAAGTTCTATTTGATTAACTTTTGGAAGTTATTAAAGATTTCCTCTCAACTTTGCTTGTATTTTATATTCATTTAGAAATTTTGTAAATTTTGATCTCAGTTCTCATAAGGTTTTTGGAGGTCCTAAGCATTTTTACTTAGAAGACCCAGTCCATAGATGTATTTTAGTAAAAGTAATTTTTTAAAGTGTACTTAATTTAGTACAAAGGAGTAAATCCAATCCATTGATTTAAAGTCTAAAAAAAATTTACTTAGAACCAATTTGCCTGGTTTTTACTAACACCCCCATATATAGTATATACATTGTACTGTATTTGATAATATTTTGTAATTTATTGCATATAGACCATAATTATTGCACAATATTTCAGGCTTAATAACTTATATA
>CAJVPY010005744.1:0-11162 GCA_910591965.1 Dentiscutata erythropus
AATTAATACGTACTGTAATAATTATGTAATAATTAAGTAATTAATTAAGTCCGATTGACTTTTTTGCTTAGTTGAGCACAGTATTTCAAAAATTGCAAGTTTTTTTTTTCAAATTTGCATATTTTCAAATCGCAGAATAATTACAGAAATTGCGAATTAATGACGACAGAATTTTGGTTTAATTGCTGCAGAAAATCATTGTTCCTGCTTCAGATAAGCCGTTAACGTTAACAGCTCTGAAGAACAGTTGACAACAAATCCATATTTAGTTAGTGCAATACCAAAGGACAATAACGATAACAAAAAAAAACATACTTTTATAAAAGATCGTTATTCATTAATTGAAACAAAAACCTGTTAAAGCGATAAAAAAAATACAAGTTGAACGTTCGTTACTAAATATAAATATAGTGCTATGTGATGCAATATTGTGAAGTTTAGGTGAAGAATTTCACGTTTGATTACACTTAAATGCATTGTCCAATCAATTGAAATTTTGCGATCGAGATATATATCATTCCTGGTAGGCATCATCAAATAATTACGTTACCCGATGATCACAAGATTGATCAATCACATGTTGTCTATTTGCAAATAGCAAGTGAAAATACAAGTAAGACTACTTACATATCAAATATTATGAGTTCGACTATATGTACTCTTGTAACCATACTTTATAAATAAGGTAATTATCTACTCGTGTCATAAACAACTTTGGTTATTAGTTAAATAAAATGTGTAACACAATATCAATACTGTATGTATCAGCTATGAAACTTATTTACAAACAAGAAGCTAATCACAATAAATTCATATCTAAATAGCTTGTTAAAATTTCAAAATAAATATTGGGTAGTTTCTAGAACAGTGAACCCAATGATATCTTCATGTTCATCAATCATATTATTAAACACTCGGGCAGTTAGGGTTAGTTTCAGGATTAGGTAATAGTAAAGTTTAGGCCAATTTCAATATGGCCAGGTTCGTGGTGCATAAGCCACAAAGTCTAATATATCACATGTGAATTTTTAAATCAATACAAATTTACAATTTTTGCCAATACCACAACGATAATTGGCTGGAGATGAGGGGAGCGAGGCAAAAGACATGAAAGCTTTACTCTATTGAATTTTAAGAATGTCTGGCTCCCGCTTCACTTATCCCAAATTTTAGGTTCGAGATAACCAGAGTGATCCTAACTTTGGTTCAATAAAATATTGATAACTGACTTTTTGAATTTTTGGAAATATCCGGCTCCTGCTTCACTCTGACCCAAATTTTAGGTTCAATAATCAGAATTGAACCTAAATTAGGATCAACATCAATGTCTGGCTTGATTTAAAATAAAGTAACGGGCTTTTAAAGCTTATATTTATTTCATTAAATTACAATATTATATGTCAAAAAATTACATAGCTACTTAATACATAAAGCTTATTTTTAAAAACCATTATAAAATATGTATGTAATTATATCGTAATCAAAATTTACACATTACTTAGAAAAATTTTTTATTGTTGTTAATCGTATTGTAAGTATTTTAAATTTGATAAATTTTTAAAATGCAAAAAAAAACTTTTACACCTGAGCAAATTACAATAAAAAAAATAAAGATAGAAGGAAGCAAGAAAAAGTTTGATATCTCAGAAAGAACAATTAGTGTATAGAAAAATAAGTCAGAAAAGAGACAAGCTTGTCATAAACGTCAATTGGTAAAAATGTGAAATAGTGTTAAGGGTACAATACATATGTATAAATATTATTAACTAAAATTATTTATTGTTATAAAATTCTAACATGTAACTAGAATCAGCCTGTCTATCAAAATTACTGACAATTGTAGTCTTCTAAAAAAATTTGTAATACTGGGACTTAAACATAATTATTGTTCCACTTGTAAAGAATATTCCCCTTTAGTTACTCTAAATAATCAAACTTGCACTTGCAATAGATGTAGTATAGACAAATTGACTCAGAAGGTTTTCACCAGAGAATGATAAAGATTCAGGTATGTAATAAAAATATATACAGTATTGAAATATATATTTGCAAATTTAATAAATATTTATTTTTAGAAGTATCTCAGCTTTGTTAACTATCTTTAATTTTCAAGATGTTCAAGAATTTATTACAAATTTATCTCAGATTTGGCTGCAATTAATACTTTAGTAGTTTGATGAACTGGGCAAGATTGTACTATATTTCATAACTTTAGAGTCAAACGTATGAACAGCTTAATATGTCTTGCTTGGGCAATTACAATTCATAAGTCACAAGATTTAACATTGCTACAAACTATAATAAATCTTGGAAATAAGGAACTTGCAACAGGTCTTATATTTGTATAAATATATACTCTAATTGATCTACTTTTTGATACTGCCTTTTCTTGACATATTACAAAATTAGGATAAAATATGTAATTACAACAAAGACTAATAGAAGAACAAACGTTGCTTTATTTATAAATTTATTATTAATGTAATTCTAAAAGATAAAGGCAATTATAAAATTTTAAATCTGATTTTAATAATTAAAGCTTAAGAATTAGGGCTCCAGCCCACAAACCGCCACAGTTTTTCTAGTAATAACAATACCAATAATTTTATATTTATTTAATATTATAAAAGATTGAATTTACAATAATTAAATTTTAAAGCGTTAAAACTCTTGTGCTTTTTTTTTTTCCAACCTGGAATTGTCTGAAGATCAAAATTTTTTTTACTTGTTCTTGCTTTAGTATGCAACTTTTGTCTAGTAGAGAGTTTCAGAATTAAATTTTTTCAAAATAAGTGAGAGTTTAAAAGATCCTATTTTCTTTTTTAGAATTCCAAATCAGAAAATTAAATAAGCATAGCTGGTGATAAAATTTAGCTTTTGTTGATAAACATTTATCAGTAAACAATTATGTAAATAAGTACATATTTTAAAAAAAAAATAGAATTTATAAGTTGTTTATTTTGAACTAAATATGACACTTATTTTATCTGAAATTGGATGCCGAATTATTAATTCTAAAACCTTCTAGTACCATGAATTGCAATGTTTGGTAGATTTAACCTGAATACGAATAATAGCATCAATTTTAATATGGGTCATACTATTATAAAGAAAAGAGGATGTCATATAAATGATATTATTTTTGATGCATGATACTATCCAGTTCGAATTGTGGCATTTCAAAGTTTTCAGCAGTTTGATATAATTTATTGAAGTTTTTTAATATATATGTGTATGATTTTATGATGCTATAATATATTATAAGTTTTGTAAGGTCAAACTCCACTAGATTTGCTAGTGAAACTAAATTAGGCTGGTTAAACTGGTGACTATTTAAAATCTGTTTGGCTATTTACTATATTAACCAATCAGATTTTAGATAGTCACTAACAACTCTAAAATCTAAAATCTACTGTTACATAGAAATTACTTCCTAATATCCCTATGATCTCTGTATGTATTACCACAGGATATTCAGGGATACTATAAACTTACCCCTGTTATTTCTGGCAAATATGATACACTTATCAACAACTTAAAGAAGAACTTGATTGGTGTGGCCGCAGCAATGATCTTCTTGAATTCCCAAACCATCGATCATAAAGATTGAATATTAATTGTTTTATTAACATTCATATTGATGCCCAATATACATAGATGCCTGTTGTCTTAATCATTACTCCTATACACATCACTTCTAGTTGTCATATCTGACCCTATAGTGATGATATGAAAATTAATATCAGCATATGTTGTGACATTAATGGAAGTCCTGAAAGGGCCTAATAGCTACTGCACTGATGATCCCACTACTGAATTAGCTTTATTATCTTAATGAAAAGTATTATACAGCCTGTGTCATCCATATGAATGAACAAGAAATGAATAAACTTAGGCTGAAGGTATGAAGCTATTATTCATAATCGTGACAGATCAAGGCCTATTGGAGATAAAGATTCAAAGTGTACGTGTGAAATAGTGAAGACATTGGAGTTGAAAAGAATGGTGGGATGAGTCATAGATGATCGATAGATAGTAATAGAATCATAATTGTCCATTGTAATTAAATATGTAGCCATGGAAGTAATTTAAAGGCCACAAATTCATCTTGAATTAGTTTCTACAGTCCTCAACACCCTTTAATAATTATATATCTCCACATATATAATTCTCTTAATAGGTTAGCTTCGAATTCTCCATTGTACTGTGACTATCTTCATATAGTCATATTCTTCGTTATTATTAATAAACATATTCGTGTCTTCATACACATTAAATTCATTAAGTTGTGTTCATGTGTGACTCGTGATCATTAGTATAGTGTCATCACGTGAAACTTGTGACAATTGAGTATTTCCCGCCTTACGTATCCTCATATATGTTTGAGCTGTTGCCTCTTTCATCAAAGCCTTAATAAACCTCTGATAAGTCATTCCTACGATGCTTCTTCACCTAGCCAAATCACAAATTAATAGTCTGAGACAGACTAACTCCATAGTTCCCGGAATCGTTCTTAGAGATCAATTTCGAGTGTAACACCGCAGTGTGAAATTCGAATTTATTTCTCAAGTACATGATGTACGTACTATGTAAATAAAAACTATGTATAGTATAACATAAAAATTTATTAGTTAATAAATTTTTATATAAATCTCGATTTTTATTTGCGAATTTTAAATAGTTGTATAGCCTTAACGGTTTGATAGTTTAAGATAAAATTTCGTAAATAACAAAATTATGTCATATAAAACAAAAGTTACAGGGCTATTTTTTCGTTTTTATATAAAAAATAATTGATTCAAAAATTTTTTTTCACATTTTATCCTAAACTATCGAACTATTAAGGCTATACATAGAGGTGCGATCCGTAAACTATTAGTTAATATAAATAAACTGTAGTTTATTGTAAAACTGTAGTTTTAAAATAAACTACAGTTTATTTATATGTACTGTAATTCACAGTTCACATCTCTAGTCTGTGCATTAGATATGTGTTGTATTGTATTAAATATTGCTTTATATTATCGCTATAATTGAAAAATAAAATCTTAGTAAAAAGAAAAAAACCGTAAAAATTCAAAGACATTTTCCGGACCATCATCCGAACCCAAACCAATACACATTTTCCGGGTACTCACTACTTTATTAATTCTTAATAAATCATACCCTTAAAATCCTATTTCCCACATTTACATAAAACTATATATAACTTTATATACCCATAACTAGAATCTGTCGCACAATAATTATCACCCGACTTTAAACAATATTTATAAATAATTACATTTATAATCAATATTCGTGCAATAAATAAAATCATAAAAAACATTTTTTCTGTAACATTTTCTAATACAAATTTATCGCTTTTTACATTAGTTTTTGAGTAATTTAGATGAGACCGATTAGAGACAGAATAGTATCAAGAAAATTTTGCTATTTGTCACTAATCGCTCTCATCTAAATTACTCAAAAACTAATGCTTAGAAATACCAATTATCTATAAATCTTCCTCAAAGTTGCTCGCCAATTACTGCGTTAAATATTACCATCCCTACCATAACAACTTACTATCTTTACTCTCCTAAACATCAATTATACAATACAGCATAACTCCTGCTCATCCTCACACAAACACTTGTTATCATCATCTAGTATTGTATACGAACCCGGTGTGACACAATTCTTTACATAGTGAAAAAGTAAAAATCATGTGCATTACACAATTGTTACATCACATGGCTTATATAAAAAATATTTTAAAAAATTGATCTACATTGTTTGTCACCGGGTAATTGTTGTGATCTACAAAAACAAAATTTTTGATCAAATGGAGATTTCTCCCTTTTCTACTGAACAGCGCCGAAAACTATGTCTACTGACGCATACTTCGAAGATTCAACTTACTGCTCGTTACTTGGCTTCCTGGAACACAAGCGTCCAACAGAAAAAGACAAAGCCTACAGTTTGTATAAAGGAACACTTAGTTTCATTTCTAAAGACGATACCATCAAGCCAAAACGAAGAACTCGCGCGAAAGCTTGTCTAAAACATTTTAAGGTGATGTTTCATACTTTCTTTGTTAAAATATTTCCATTTGACCTTTGTGTCGTACGTCAATGGAGAGTATTTGGGATCTTTGCTAAGGATTTTTTTTTCTAAAAATGGTTTTCTTAATAAAAATCTCATAACGATGGCTCATAGGGTCATTTTACTAGCAAAGATCCCATTTGTTAGCTTACCATCGTCCTATCCCATCCTCTTGTGACCTCTGTGTCGTTGAGGGAGCTATTTTGTTCGACCTCTGTGTCAATGGGGGATGGCCTCAGTGCTGGTTTGGATTTCACACTACCTCCTAACCTCTGTGTTGTGGAGTTATGACCTCCGTGTTGCGTGTGTCCCTTTGGTGCTACATATTCTCCAAAATGATTTGCTTTTAACTGTAAAGGCTAGAGAATATAATTATCGTTTATATATATGTCACGGTCAAGATCGGTTCTACGGTGAAATTGATCCTGTAATTGTGCAACGGGATCTACGGCAATACCAAACAGCATGATTCGGAAAGTCTAATGCGTGTAACCGATCAATCAAGGATTGATAAGAAATATGGGATTAACAAAGATAAGTATCGGATGATTAATTAATGATGTAATTGAAGTAAAAGATAAGTATCGGATGATTAACTATGATGTAACTGATCTAGGGTCGAATATTAAGTATATAAGGAACCTTTTGCTGATAAAAGGACATAACAACACATAATGTAACTAAGTGATGGATGGTTACGACTCTTATGTGCGTGGTGGGGCACATAAGGAGATAGCTAACAATACACTTTCTATGACAAGCAAAGCAAAGAAAGAGTGGGATACAAAGATGCTTTCCTCAAAAACGCACGAACGGCGAATTGGAAAAAGATTTAACTTTACCGGCGATTTGAAAGATCTCCAATAAGTGGTCGGATAGGCCGGCACAATATATATATGTTTTTCGTGTCAGACTATTACATAATTGATTATTATAATCTTATTAAAAAAGTAGCCCAATTAGATTTTTACGATTTACAGTTAACACAATTTAATAAAAAATAAAGCCGCTTCCTTTTTTTTAGATCAAAAGTTATTAGCTTTTAAAGTTTGTGTGGTCTTTAAGTATTGCGTACTGTAATAATTGCATATTTAATTTTTAATTGATATAATTAAAAAACATAGATTAATACGTATAAAATTAGCTTAAAAATGCCAGATATTTTCTAAATTAATTGATTGCATCAAAAGCTTTATGCAGCCCCGATTTAAAGAAATTCTAACCTTAATTCAGAATTTCAAGTTTTGGAAATTTGAAAAAATTCTGGCCAGAATTTAGGTTTCGCGGCCCAAGTTTTGGAATTCTTGTCATTATATACAAAAAGAAATAACAAGGCGTTGCTGCGCCACGATTTTTAATACAATACTGTAAAGCTTTATTAATAAGATTAAATAGATAGTTATTATATCTAAGTTTGTTAAAATGTATTAAGTATAGTCTTTCATATTTTTTAAAGCTATCTTTGAAATTTTTAAGTTATTTCATAAAGTGATACAACTTATTGCAATATAGCTTTAGTAAATATAGATTTGTTAATGCTAATAATTATATATAAGATAAAGTTAATTTTGTATTATGCAACAAATATGTTTTAAGTAAAAATTATTTTTTTTATCAATATAAAATAGGTGATTTTTTTTTCAATACATTAAAACCTGAAATAAATGCATTCGTCTTTAAGAAAAAAAATTATTATTTTTAGATATAGCCAAAAAGAATTATATTGACCAATAGAGTGGTTGAACTTAATGATTTCTATAAAGAGGATAACATTTTAACCTGTTTTTTAATTAAATCAGTTTTTTTTTTAGTATTTAAAAAATTGCAAAAAATTGCAAGTTCTTTTTTACGGGATAAAATTGCACATATATGTATTATTTGCTTAGTAAACTTCATTAAATCGCACTTTATTTTTAATCGAATATTTGCATAATTTACAAGTTCTATTTGTATAGCGATAACGATGTACGAATAAAATTTTCCGTTAATAGAATATTATAGAGATGTATGGGCACTCGGGTTTTATTAAGCATAGAGACAGAGCCAACCGCATTAATTTTACTATAAAAGTTCTATAAAGATATTAGAATTAAATATTAAACTAATAAATAGACACATTAATAAAGAAATATGATCACTTACAAAGTTTTGAGTATTTAAAAAAATTTTACAATTTAATTGGTTATCATCACCTGGACTTTTATTCAATATATCCTGTCTAGTCATTAAATCATTCTTAGGATCTTAAAAATTCTTGAGAATTAAATAATAAAATTTTAATAATTTGTATCATTGATTTAACAAATTTGATTGGTTTTGACACTATCGACCGATAATGGGACATATATTTGAGTTTTGCTATTATCCTAAGTAAGGAAGAAGCCCAGATTTCTAAACAGTAATGTCAACTCAAAAAATGATTCGGTCGCAGTCCTAATCCCGGTAGTGAGTTTGATGAGATCTATCCCGGTGATGTGAGTGGTGAGATCTATCCCGGTGATGAGACCTATCCCGGTGATGCGTTTGATGAGATCTATTTGAAGGTTGGTAACGACTGATTCTTGGACCGTTCGTCCTACTATGTTGTGATTCCTTAGGGTATTGGAAAACAGGTCGGTTATTTCTAGCTTCGAAATGTTGATGTTGATGTCTCATTTCTGTTGAAGAATTGCGACGCCAACAATCGTCAAACCGATGTTCAGGAAGAATTTCTGGCATGGACTGATTACCAGCAACATGGCTAATAAAAATAATGTGTTAATGATTAGTTTAAATAACCATTTTTTATATCATTCAAAAAGCTTACAGAGGTCGCTTAAATGGTCGGTCTCTTGCGCCGAATCGAAGTTGTCCTGATTCTTTTCGTCCCCCAAATCCACCACCCAGTCGTCTTGGAACCCAACCCTCCATCGTGCGACTTCGTTCATAATCCGTTAAAATTTGACGATCATCTATTATCATTTTATAGGAGTTCTACATGCGAAATGAACGATCAATGCTCAAATAGATTTATGAAATACATAATAAATATGAATGGGCTTACTTTGTAGGCTTCTTGACAAGATTTTTCATGTGTGAACTCAATAAACGCATATCCACGCGAATCACCTGTAACTATTGAAATAATTATTTGTGAAAAAGCTATTTTATAAATGATTCCATATCTTCCAATTTAATTTACCTAAATTTCTTACGAGTCTAATATGTTTGATTGTACCGAATTTTTCGAACGCATTTTTCAGAGTTTCTGAGGAAATTTTTTATTCAGTAATATTCTTTCCGGATATAATGCAAAATTTTGACTTACTTTCAGTGGTTATTGGATTTAATCGCCCAACGAACAATGTTTTAAGGGGATCGCCAGTAAGACCTTCTTCGTTTGAAGGTGGCATATCTATCAACGCAATTTTTAACAATTAAATGCAGTGAATACGGCTAATTTGTAAAAACAAATGAAAACACTTACAACAGGCATTTTGCGCTCGTAAAATTCCGTGATCGTGCGGTACCGTATCTGTTCCGTCAATACTACCCGCTATTTAGACGTAGGTGTTAATATAATAAGAAACAGAAATTTGTCAAGTTCTAGAATTTGTTTATATACCTTGGAGAGGTTCGTATTTTTTCGCGTACCACATTTTAAACGAACATTAAAAAATACTGAGGCTATACCGGTGGATTAACTACCCTAGTCATAGGAATACGTCGATCCATGCATGAACATTAACCAATCAAATCGGGCAAAAATTTTAAACCCTTCTTTTTTTATTACCGTATCCTATCATGAATAAGCGCTACACCCTCTACCCCAATTTTTAAATGTCAGATTAGCGGAAATCGCAATGAAGTCTTTAACCATATTATTACCGCTAATCTGATATTTAAAAAATTGGGGTAGAGGGTGTAGTGCTTATTCACGATAGGATACGGTATTTCTAAATTTTTTGATTCTTATTACGTTTAGAAATGCAAATTAGATAGCACCGTTTATATTCATATGTTGCGCCCAAAACATAAGTACCAACAAGCACATTACAAGATTATGGGAGACGAATCACAAATTAGGCGACGTCGCTTTAATATCACATTTATTTACTACTAACTAATACCTTTCAGATTACCATTCTTCGATCAGTGAGTATTACAATAAATTTTTAATATATTTGACGATGATTAAAATAGTAGCCTAAATACATTGTTTAATAAAGACAAAGCATAGTGTTTAGCATGTGATCCCAACAAGCAAAAATGAGAATAATGATTTGCATCAGGGAATTTCGACTTAAAACCATGGGATTCAATAAAAATAACTTATATGTTCTCGATATTAGCGTCCATGGTTAACGCGCATCCTAATGTAGGACATAATTTATTGTTGCGATAAATGATGTACAGTCGACACTCCATATGTGCACTCTCTACAGTCAGACCCCAAAGCGCAACTCGTTGGAACCAAACTTTCGTTAGCATGTATTTCGAGAACAATAAGAAAAATTGCATTTATGAGGGTCAAAAATATATTTGGGCCAAAGCTTGAGGTTGCATTCATGGAGGTCTGACTGTATCTGATAATATCCTAAACATTCCCAAGATATTGATTGATTCAAACGGATGGAACCTCTATAAAGAAGAAACGTTTTCCAAACAGCACACGAAAAATTGATTGCCGGATCATTCATCGACCTAAAAAGTGTTCATCAGTATACTTCATTGTTATATCTTACCAACCTTTAATCCTAAAAATTTCCAAGATATTGATCGATTAAACGGATGGAACCTCTATCAAAGAAGAAACGTTTTCCAAACAGCACATGAAAAATTAATTGCTGGATCATTCATCGATCTAAAAAGAGTTCGTCAGCACAAGAGCTGAGCAAGTATACCAACCGTCATCACTTTATTGTTATATCTTACCTTATCGATATAACCCTTAATATTGATTCAAATGGATGGAACCTCTATTAAAGAAGAAATGTTTTCCAAACAGCACACGAAAAGTTGATTTCCGGATCATTCATCGATCTAAAAAGAGTTCGTCAGTACAAGAGCTGAGCAAGTATAATAACAACAATCCA